>JAXIVJ010001771.1:0-127569 GCA_036785665.1 Chirona hameri
TTTTTCCCTCCTTAAAAAAACAACACAATATGATCATTTTTATTTGTATTTGCTGCATTATATAGAAGAAGCTTTGGCGAGACTAATGATACCTTTTAATGTATTTATCATGTATTTTGTTAAAAATCCAGAAATTGCAAACAGGCCAAAATGAGGAATTTTTAAAAAGTGTGATAGAATAAAACTTCCATGAGTTTGTGCGTAATTTGAGCTATTAAAACTTTTTTTCTAAAAAAAATATTCCAATTTTGACTTACCATATATGCCAATAACTCACTTAAAGGGAGATAATGACCTTTTTCCACAAAAATGGAGTTAGCACCTGAAATCGATAGACGAGACCAAAATATATTGTAAATTCATCACATTTTGCATATAACAATTCTTACCGCGAGATATGTCAATTCATAGTTGATAAGCGCTCCAGGCTTATAATCAGCAAGCACTCGGTAACGACATCAGTAAATTAGCCTCCCTACGCATTGTTATTCATCATGAAGGTATGCAATATGTTTCCTGCATTCTATCTTTTGCGAATATGTGCCAAACTTTTATGAACAATCAACAATCATTTTAAAAAGTGCATTGAAATCGGCAGTTTAGGTTGGCCCCCCATGGCAACCTATTTAGTGTCGGCGATTTGTTTATAAGTGCCCATTCAACAACGTTGAACAGATTGACACAAAAGCGCCAGATGTTGCGCTTTCCAATAGTGTAGGGAAAATACCGATCATAAATTTTCCCAAACTTCCAACTTTGAATTAGGGAATAATTGTATTTAATTCTTAAATTTAGATCACATCATTTTAATACCATAACGGTAGCCAAAGAAAGTGTTGCTAACAAAATCAAAAGGTGATTATCTCCCTTTAATTGTTTTTTTTTGTGCAAAATTACACACAAATATTTATCAGAGTTTCTTTCCATGCTCTATACGATGGATGCAACTTTTTAAGAATGTATTTCCCCCTGCTTTTTCAACTTTTGTTGTTGTTTATAATTTAAAGTCAAAGTTAGTGCTTCCACCTGGTGGCAAATTCCGATTTTTCAAAACATCATTTTCTTCCTTATACTCTCTTATGTATGCCAATAACTCGAAGTAATATATATATTTTTTTAATGAAATAAAAATATGTTAGGGATTGCCTTTTGATGCGCTACACGATGAGCATACTGTTTCGTTTTTAGACAAATTCTTCCCCCTGCAGTGCGCGGGTTAAATACCATTATCAAATGGGATCAACAAAGAAATACATTTCCTAAGACAGTTAAGGCGCGGTTATTCTGGGAGCGATACGTGCAAAGGTAGACTGAACTGCTCCGGCACTCAGCGAGCAGACCGGTGAGATGACGCACCATGTCACACCAGGGTCACGTACCGCCATGGGGTCTTCCCTGTTTTTGCCACTTCTGTCCCGTCTGTCCAGCACCGAATTTGATGGCGACGACCACCCATCTGTGTCCTAAAGTCTTGCTGCCTCCGACGGTCCCTCGCCTAAGCAGCAACATATCTGCAACAACCGCGTTTCTTGTTACTATGCAGCCTCACGATGGTCACCCTGTCACTGTGCAGCCTCCCGATGGTCACCCGACAACTGTGGAGCCTCCCGATAGTCACCCGACAACTGTGGAGCCTCCCGATGGTCACCCGGCCACTGTGGAGCCTCCCGATGGTTACCCTGTTACTATGCAGCCTCCCGATGGTCACCCGACAACTGTGGAGCCTCCCGATGGTCACCCGGCCACTGTGGAGCCTCCTGATAGTCACTCGGTCACTGTGGAGCCTCCTGATGGTCACTTGGTCACTATGCCGCCTCCCGATGGTCACCCGACAACTGTGGAGCCTCACGATGGTTACCCTGTTACTATGCAGCCTCCCGATGGTCACCTGACAACTGTGGAGCCTACCGATGGCCATCCGGCCACTGTGGAGCCTCCTGATGGTCACCAGGTCACTGTGCAGTCTCCCGATGGTCACCCCGTTACTATGGAGCTTCCCGATGGTCACCCGACAACTGTGGAGCCTCCCGATGGTCACCAGGTCACTGTTGAGCCTCACGATGGTCACCCCGGCCACTGTGGAGCCTCCCGATGGTCATCTGACAACTGTGGAGCCTCCCGATGGTCACCCGGCCACTGTGGAGCCTCCTGATGGTCACCAGGTCACTGTGCAGCCTCCCGATGGTCACCCCGTTACTATGGAGCCTCCCGATGGTCACCCGACAACTGTGGAGCCTCCCGATGGTCACCCGGCCACTATGCAGCCTCCCGATGGTCACTCGGTCACTGTGGAGCCTACCGATGGCCACCCGGCCACTGTGGAGCCTCCTGATGGTCACCCGGTCACTGTGGAGCCTCCCGATGGTCACCCGGCCACTGTGGAGCCTCCTGATAGTCACTCGGTCACTGTGGAGCCCTCCTGATGGTCACTTGGTCACTATGCAGCCTCCCGATGGTCACCCGACAACTGTGGAGCCTCCCGACGGTCACCCGGCCACTGTGGAACCTCCCCATGGTCACCCGGTCACTGTGCAGAATACCATAGGATATTACAGCCTTGATGGCATCACAACACTGGTTCGGTGTCTGCCAGGGGACACCGGATAAGGGGTGCACAAGTAAAGATGCAACATTTACAAAATCTTAAATGCGTAGCACACCACACCACAAATCTACAATTATCTGGCATGAAGATATCGACGTATGATCAACATACACCTGCTAATGCTTGGCGTATACTGCGTGTAAGAAGTGGCGTGGTGTGTCACCATTCAACTACAGCAGTGCGGAAACATGGCTCCTCTTGTCAGAAGAGAGGGGGAGAGCGACTTCTCACCGTGCGGTACCGGAGTGTCTTTCAGCGAGTCGAGCCGGATGATCTGGATGGTGTTGGCTGTCGTTCCGGTCGGCGTTTTTGTGGCGGCCAAGCGCACAGCGGCCACTGCGGCCTGCTGCAGACAGGCACAGCCGCTGCCAGTAGCGAGAACCACGCGCGCGAGCCCGTTAGTCGGCTGAGCAGTGTGACCGTGGGCTCCAGGATAGCGACCATCTCACACATAGCGGTAATGCGGCTTTAGCCGTGTCCCGCTGTTAACACGTGACTTACGAGGGGGGGGGGGGGGGGGGGGGGGGTACCCCTCCAGGAAGGAATCAAACATATGGAAATGGCGATAACCGGAAATGACGTATCAGTGCAGTTATGTTTAGTAATCTTTGGTTGAAAACAAGGTCTGCGTTTATAAGAACAACAGATAAAAACGAGTTGTGATAGAGTCAATAATGATATTTCAATTAACTGACACTGAACTTGGATCTATCTTCCTGGGGGTACCCCTCCAGGAAGGAATCAAACATATGGAAACTTATCGATAACCGGAAATGACGTCTAAGTGAAGTAATGTTTAGTAATCTTGGGCTGAGAACCAGGCCTGCGTTTATGAGAACACCGGATAAAAACGAGTTGTGATAGAGTCAATAATGATATTTCAACTAACTGACACTGAACTTGGATTTGTGACTGCTATCTCCGATTTTTGATTTTTTTAAACACATAGGTATGCCTACAAAGATGAGAAGAGCAAGTAAATTTAATTGTAAAAAATATGATGTATCTAATTATTGTCAATTCATTATTAACAATTACAAACAACATTTCCATTTCTCGAAGAGTAAGTGAAAAGACAAGAAACGGCGACCCTATCTGTTTACCATTATAAATATACGCCAATAATGTTTCTCTCGTATATCAATACCGATACAAGAAACAATGTTTCGTCATCTTCACCCTGTAGACGAGAAACGACCCTGTAAACATGTTTTGTGACGCCTAATGACCGTAATCGGCAGTTTGACCACGTGACTTCTGAAGACTTTCACTGAGGCGAGAAAACCTGAGAAGAGTACCGGGAACTCCAAGGCACAAAAAACAATACCGATAGTTAATTTACTGCTGTGTATAATTGCTTCATTTTTGCAAACAATATCGTAGTTATCCACACGCCGGTGGCATGGCCAAACATTGTTTTTGCTTTCTTTAACCTGATCTGTGACGTTATCAGTGACCCCGAGGTAAACAATCAATTCCTCGAGACATACCTTCCAGGACTATCCAATATCGTCGCAATGATCAACATCGGTTCAACCGAAACGGAAATACAAGTGGCGGTAAACAATTCCAAGAAGTCGATTTACGGAACTACCGTAGTGGCTGAGTTAACATCTTATTCTCACCCGTGAGTCAAATTTGTCAGCTCAGCAGCACTGCAAAAATGCCAATAGACAAATGACACTATTTCCATGGACAGTTTAAACTGGTTTAAAACGGATAGCTTAAAACGGATTAGTTGGTTTCCGGCTAGGTAAGTGAGCATATCTAGTTAGCAATCATCGAGTACGAGAGGATGCGTAGCATCTTGGCAGGCTGGCGAGATATGCCCACTTACAAGGCCGGAAACCAACTAATCCGTTATAGCTATATGCTTTAAAGCAGCTTAAACTTCCCGTGGAAATCGGGTCAATGTCAGGGAAAATGATAAGTTAACCCGCCATTGACTGGGGGGGGGGGGGCGTTTAACGCCCCCCCTGATTAATTTGGGTAATAGCTGGAAAACTAACAGCGCTATCAACGTGAAACTTCGGATACCTTCTTATAAATAATTTTTACGTATTGTGCGATACAAAATCTGATTTTTTCTTCTTCTCGAGTTATAGCGAATTTCGTGACGTCACTACACATGAGTTTTACACCAAAATCAGCTAAATTTGCCAAGCCGTACACATGCCACATTTGAAGAAAAATGCAATCTAAAAACGCCAAAAGATAGCAAATTGCAACTGCTAACAACTGGTTATCTCGGATATTTAACAAATTTAGTTTTTGACCCCCAAAACTCAAAAACTGTTCTTGGGGGAAAATTATCACATCACAATTTTCTAAAATATTTAAAAAAAACGGAAGATATGTCAGAGAATCATACCTAGGCAACTACCATGACAAATTTCAAGCTGATATCTCCATTTTGACTGACTTATGCCATCTTAAGTATGGGTAACTTATGACGTCATATTTTGAAATTGCGTTTTTTACTTTTATTGACTAGATACAGACAAACAAATGCCACCACTGTATTTCTGAAAAAAACACTGGTCTAGGAACATGCCTTTTTTCTTTAGATTTCACAATTTCAAATTTGTGACCTTCGGTGACATGCACTTGACCTGAAATTGACATTTACTTGACGTAAATGAAGTCAGGTGGTAAAATGACTATCACTATCGAATTATACGTGGACAATAACTCATAAAACATATGTTGCATGACTTTCTGACATATTTTGGGCTAGTAACCTTTTGTGACCTGACTTTGACCTTGACATAGGCCAACAATCTCACCTTAGCTCAGGTGCGTTATTTATCATACTTTTGCCAGCACTTTGGGTGAAACTGGTCGCAATCGAAGGCTTTGGATAGAAAGTATGGCCCATAAACTCAAATACGCCAATTTTGACATTTGACCTGATCGTAACCGGACATTTTACCTCACTTTTACATTTTTAGCATGCTTTAGATTTGTATCATTGAGAGCTTTCGATTGCCGCCTTGCGCGTCTCGCTGCGATCATTGGTTCGGAAGATAACCAGGGGGCGTTTAACGCCTCCCCCCTCAGTCAATGGCGTTCTGCTGAGACCCCAGTCAATGCCGGGTTAAACCAGAATTCATATTACTGCCATTTATTTTGCGTCAGATATGTACAAGTTCCGTCCAAAAACCCAGCATGCTTTAGTTTGAGTTTAAAAACTCCATTTGCTGTGTAACATATGGGGTATCATTGGCCCTTAACGTACGTCAAATTTGTTCAATGGAAGACATGTTGATATTATGGAGTACATGCCATCCGTAATCCGTATATTTATGTGATAGTTTATATAGTTGTATCTTACTGAAGTTAGATAGAGCTGTTTTAGTATCGTACATGCCTTGGGGGCGTCGACAAAACCACATGTACGAGCGTGCCCTTCGCGCTGCACTACCATCCATATCAGAATGCAATTTGGCAAGAGTCAAAATGATTTGATAGTCAATTCAATGGCGGAAACCCGACTGCAATAGGTTGAGAAGTGCCAAAGTTATTAGATTATGAAAAAGCGTTTGTACGTACGATACGGGCCAAACATCAATTTGTCTAGTAAGTTGCCGAAAAAAACTGACGGGCGCCTCGCGCCAGCTCGGCAACAATCTACAATTCTACTGGTCTAAGCACCCACATTTTGTCAGTCCTCAGAAAATAGTGACGGGCGCGAGTCGCAGACTCACACGGGGTTGAAGCGCACGGCGGCGTAGGCGAACCCGTCAGCGCGGCAAATCAGCGGGCAGTAGGCAGCCAGATGATAACCCAGGGACGAATACGTCTTGCTGTCGGGCAGAACGAATCGCCAGCTTTTCGGAGGCTTCGATGTCAAGTACAGCACTTGGACGTTGGTCTGCGGAGAGCCTGCAGCGGAGAAGGGCTGTCAGTCGCCGATGCTGCACCGGCCACTGAGCTGCCGTTCGCATGACAAACAGCTCAGCAGAACAGCAGCTAGAGCACATTCCAGGACAGATCGACCAGCACAATATGGAAATAATACCACACATCTCAAACTTATATCAAACTAGGTATTGGCCGTTATCTGGGCAGCAGATTCACGCTGTGAAATGTTGGGCCAAGTCCTTTGAATGGTCTGAGTGTTACAGCCTCGGCAACTTTGCAACGTAGTGCAAAACTCACATTTTCAGAGGACAATATCTCCAATCTAAATCATGGGAGTCATATCAAACTAGATATCATCAGATTCATCAGCAACCATAAACTAATTCATTTCATAATTTTTGTGTGGAAAATACAAATTGTTGGAATGTTAACACGTGATATCAGCTCAGCTCACGTTATTTTATAATGTGGGCTGGCCGTATAAAGTTAGGAATCTATTAATGCCAGAACCGCCTTCGATACATTGGCCTTCGATGGTAAAAAATCGGAGATAGTCTTTTCTTCTCTACATATTTTACTTAAGTTTTTTCATTTGAAAAGTCATGTCAGCAGCACACACGTCTTTGGAAATAACTTTGCAAGGAATTGTGTGAATAGCTCAATTCAACGGCATTATGCGTATCTCATCGCCCTGCTTCCAAACATATATACCATGAACCCTAGTCGCTCTGTGACCTCAAGGTCACGTAACCTGAAGTCACCCGATGCAGTCCACATCAGATCAACCAATCCATAACAGATTACTTCTCATATTTCGATGGAACTACGTTTCAGAGGTTACCTGGCCTGTAGATTCACGCTGTGAACTCTCAGCCTATTTCGTTGAACGGTTTTCGAGTTATAGCCTCAGGTATCCTTTCGATGTGACACAAAGCTGTAATTTGCAGCGGGCAACATCTCCCATACAAATAATTTGAATCATATAAGCCATATATCATCAGAATACCCATTAACCACATATTAATTTAATATAACCTTTATTTGAAAATTAGAATATACACTGAAAACCTAAGGAGACCATGCATGGTTCTTCGAGAGGTCTCCGAACCCACTTGCCATTCTCTGCAGAGAGCCAGATGTTTCGAAACCATGCCGGGTTCTCCATGGTCTCAGAACACGTCAACATTCTCAGCGGAGAAGGTACAGGTGAAACCATGCATGCTTTTCAGAAACCATGGGCGGTTCTCGAATAAATATTGCGGCGCTGGCCGGAATTGTGCACATGCTAAGCAATGCCCCGGTGCCCTTGGTTCAAAGAACACTGAATCATGTGCGTTGCGTAGCGGCGCAGCATTTTTTTTGTTTTACTTTTGATTTTGTTTTTGCTTTATTTGGGATTTTTTTATGCTGCATTTTCTCTTAATTTGTACTTTATTTTTGGGTTTTGGTGGTGCCCCGGGGCGGTCGTGCCCTGGTGCCCCCGGCGCGGTGGTGACCCTTCACGACCCAGGGGGGGGGGGGGTCATGACCCCCGTGACCCCACCCGCTGGATCTGCCACTGGAGATATTGCTCACTGAAAATAAGAGTTTCGCATGGTATTACGAAGTTTACGAATTACGGCCCATATAACCCCCGACACATAGTTGTATCGAAATCTGATATTTAAAGATGTTATGGCTTGGTGAATCTGACATGAAATACCCCAGCAGAATCGGAAGCACACTGACAATACTCCCGCAGTCAGACATACGGTACACTGACACACTGACAATACTGAAATCCAGTCGATTTCATAGTGTTAAATGCCTTTACGGGCGGCATGCTTTATTGTAATTAACAATACATTAAAAAGCAATAACTCACCACTGAATATGAATTGCAGGAATTCGTTCTTCCTTGAGGTTACTGATGTCATTTTCCCTGCGAATAAAACATGAAACAGAACTATATCAGGAGGAAGCGTCAATGAGAAGAGTTTCGTTAACAGTTTTCGCCAAGGGTGCCTACCTATAATTTAAAGATGCATAAAAGCGTGCATGCCTGGATTTTGCTGATGCCGGTGGTTTCCCTTTGAAATAAAATCGAACGTGGAGTCGAACTATGCTGTACATCACTTTTACCCGAATTCTTTACCGGTAACAACGTTTATTTTTATCAGTGCGTAGGCAAAGTCAAAACGAAATGCATCGGCCGTGCCCAACTTTCACTAAGCGAACAACCTTCGCTAAGTGAATCTTTTGTGTAATCAACGTTTTGTGTGAATCTAAGTGAAATCAACGCACACAGTGAATCTTTTTTGGCAGGAGATTGACACACAGTGGACACAATTATGAGAGACAGATTATCCAGGTAGACTTTAAGTAACTCATGGCTTGCAAAATTATATTGAACTACTCAACAATGGAAGGAAAAAAGTACATAGCTTACTTATTTGTGGCATGATCTCGAGGTTGAACACCTGCTTATCTGTTGGACTTTTTGATACGCGGAAGAGTGCATTCTTGTTTGGTGAACCTTTGGAGCATTCGCAGGACCTGGAAAACAGGACAGGTGTCAACAAACTTTATACATATTTCCATAATCTATTCTCATTCATAAGAATACCAGAGTGCATTTGATAAATGCCCTTCAGCACACACAGTAAACGCGTCATTGCCAGGAGACAGGGCAGGCAACGGATCGTGAGTTTCGGCTGCGTGGTGCAGCTCGTCGTCTGCTGCTACACGGCACGGCTCGTCCCGTGCCAGTGTGGCACAGCACAGCACACCACTCACGGACTGCTGCTGCTGCCGACGGCGGCGTAAGCGAATCGCAGCAGTCGACATATCTGCGGGCAGTACTGTGCGGGCACTCCCGGCAGCCGAAGCCAGTCGCCACTGAGCAGGTCGCTGGCTGCCATGAAGAACGTATGTGTCTGTACCAGAGCTGTGGCATGGAAAATTCCCATCATGCGTCACGAGAAACTACTCATACAAGCCTCTGTGTAAAAATGTCCTCATTTGTTGGCATATTTAATCAACACATTCCGACATTGGACACCACATGACAAACATTCAGACTTAGTAACAACTCAGACAAAGTAGTAGATATTTCCCTGTTTTGGGTATAGACTTCTCATAACTTAACCCGCGAGTTACTGGGGTATATTTCATAACGCGACTTACTGGGGGGGGGGGCTATTTTTTGCCCCCCTCTGATCTCCGGAACTACTGGACCGAATGTAAAAATTTAAACGGCATTCGATAGCCCTGGGAAATTTAGCGAGGGAAACATAATATTGTTGACCTCGGGGTCATCGATGACGCCACAGGTCAGGTCAAGTACAAAATGTTTGACCGTGTCAAAAGGTCTCTATGGATGGAATTGTCGCGCAAAATTGCGATATTAAACGCATAAGTTGTTGATAAATCGGTATGATTCGTGTGTCTGACACTTCTAAGTACCTTTCTAAGCTGTTTATGACCTTGGGTCAGGTCAAGGTCATCCGAGGTCACGAGGTCAAACTGCAGATTACGGTTATTAGGCGTTGTAACACATGTTTATGGGTTTGTTTTTCGTCTAGAACGCGAAAAAAGACCTTAGAACATTGTTTGTTCCATATAATTAGAAGTAAAAAGCAAAAATGGAAATGCGTTTTTGTCATAGCAATGCTGTGAGAAGTGGTCGATTTTTGTCATTTAAAGGTCATAACTCGGTCAATTTTAAAGATATCAACTTTAAATTTGGTACACATATTCACTGCATACGTGTTGATCACATGTATTCCGGTTTTTGGATAATTCGGATTTTTTTTCTTGAAAAGTTTGTAAAAACAAACAAAAATGTCTTTGGATTTCTAAAAATTTTGAATAAAAAAAAACTCAAAAGTCCGAGATAGTAGTTTGATAGCCCGGTCTATTGTGAGTAATATGATTTAATACAATTTAGTTTATCTCAAATATCGTACCTTTGACAGCGTTTTCCGCAAACCATTATTTTGCAACACTAACCGAAGTACATGACGTCACTCTGACGTCATTCCCGGTTGACCTATCATTGACTCATATTTTTCATTTTGCCAACATGTGTAGAATTGATGTGAAAGAGGTTACTGCAAGTTTGGTGACGATACGGGTGTTCTTTTAGGAGTTATTGCAAAATAACGGGAGGGGGGGGGGGCAACAAATAGCCCCCCCCCCCAGTAACTCGCGGGTTAAAACGGTGTTGTTAAGGGAGATGTTTAAACTGATGGTATATTTTCTCAATGAAACAATGTAAACAAATTAGTTTTTCACTGAAATGTGCGCATTATAGAAAAGCGAGGGTTGTCAAAACATCATTAAGCAGGCTAGTCACAAATAGAGCATAATATGTATATTTTCCGCTAACCGCTTGTTATTTTCCAGGAGATATCTCGCTATTCAGGAGGCGGCATTTGCCATACCCTGAATGAAATGGCTTATTCTGATGTCCATGCGCACAGTTCATTCTATTTTCCAGCTTAGCTGTTTCGGTATCTTATCTTTCAGCAACAACTTAAATAAACAATTACAATATCATGGTCTATGTCATGATGGACGGAATATTGCTGAGGCTGCACGCACTCGGCGCTAGCTGCCAACTGGCCGGCCGCCTGATGCCGACCCAGTTTGACCGGACACGGGACAGGTCAGCCAGCAGGCCAATCAGAGAGACGGACCGGCCAGTGGGCTCGGCCGGTCGGCCAGGTGAGCGGGAGTCGCAAAATCAGTGCAGGGTCATCCCTATCATCCCCTGGTCAATCATCCCCGGGTCTGACCGACAGACAGACAGACAAAATGTATTAAAACAGTAAGTTATATTTCATATTTTAGCATTACAAAAATATTAAAGACCATTATCAAATGGGACCAACAAAGAAATACATTTCCTAAGAAAGTTAAGGCGCGGTTATTCTGGGAGCGATACGTGCAAAGGTAGACTGAACTGCTCCGGCACTCAGCGAGCAGACCGGTGAGATGACGCACCATGTCACACCAGGGTCACGTACCGCCATGGGGTCTTCCCTGTTTTTGCCACTTCTGTCCCGCCTGTCCAGCACCGAATTTGATGGCGACGACCATCCATCTGTGTGTTAAAGTCTTGCGGCCTCCGACGGTCCCTTGCTTCAGCAGCAACATATCTGCAACAACCGCGTTTCTTGTTACTATTCAGCCTCCCGATGGTCACCCGACAACTGGGGAGCCTCCCGATGGTCACCCGGTCACTGTGCAAAATACCATAGGATATTACAGCCTTGATGGCATCACAACACTGGTTTGGTGTCTGCCAGGGGACACCGGATAAGGGGTGCACAAGTAAAGATGCAACATTTACAAAATCTTAAATGCGTAGCACACCACACCACAAATCTACAATTATCTGGCATGAAGATATCGACGTATGATCAACATACACCTGCTAATGCTTGGCGTATACTGCGTGTAAGAAGTGGCGTGGTGTGCCACCATTCAACTACAGCAGTGCGGAAACATGGCTCCTCTTGTCAGAAGGGAGGGGGAGAGCGACTTCTCACCGTGCGGTACCGGAGTGTCTTTCAGCGAGTCGAGCCGGATGATCTGGATGGTGTTGGCTGTCGTTCCGGTCGGCGTTTTTGTGGCGGCCAAGCGCACAGCGGCCACTGCGTCCTGCTGCAGACAGGCACAGCCGCTGCCAGTAGCAAGAACCACGCGCGCGAGCCCGTTAGTCGGCTGAGCAGTGTGACCGTGGGCTCCAGGATAGCGACCATCTCACACATAGCGGTAATGCGGCTCTAGTCGTGTCCCGCTGTTAACCCGTGACTTACGGGGGTTACCCCTCCAGGAAGGTACCCCTCCAGGAAGGAATCAAACATATGGAAATGGCGATAACCGGAAATGACGTATCAGTGAAGTTATGTTTAGTAATCTTTGGTTGAAAACCAGGTCTGCGTTTATGAGAACAACAGATAAAAACGAGTTGTGATAGAGTCAATAATGATATTTCAACTAACTGACACTGAACTTGGATCTATCTTCCTGGGGGTATCCCTCCAGGAAGGAATCAAACATATGGAAACTTATCGATAACCGGAAATGACGTCTAAGTGAAGCAATGTTTAGTAATCTTTGGCTGAAAACCAGGCCTGCGTTTATGAGAACACCGGATAAAAACGAGTTGTGATAGAGTCAACAATGATATTTCACCTAACTGACACTGAACTTGGATTTGTGACTGCTATCTATATTGCTATTTTTTTTTAACACATAGGTATTCCTACAAAGATGAGAAGAGCAAGTAAAATTAATTGTAAAATATATGATGTATCTAATTATTGTCAATTCATTATTCACAATTACAAAGAACATTTCCATTTCTCGAAGAGTAAGTGAAAAGACAAGAAACAGCGATCCTATCTGTTTACCATTATAAATATACGCCAATAATTTTTCCCTCGTATATCAATACCGATACAAGAAACAACGTTTCGTCATCTTCACCCTGTAGACGAGAAACGACCCTGTAAACATGTTTTGTGACGCCTAATGACCGTAATCGGCAGTTTGACTACGTGACTTCTGAAGACTTTCACTGAGGCGAGAACACCTGAGAAGAGTACCGAGAACTCCAAGGCACAAAAAACAATACCGATAATTAATTTACTGCTGTGTATAATTGCTTCATTTTTGCAAACAATATCGTAGTTATCCACACGTTGGTGGCATGGCCAAACATTGTTTTTGCTTTCTTTAACCTGATCTGTGACGTTATCAGTGACCCGGAGGTTAACAATCAATTCCTCGAGACATACCTTCCAGGGCCTCGTTTCATAAAGCGGCGTAACCTACGAACCTACGTAGTTGACGCCGATTTTGGCATAGCCTACGCCAATTCCGTTTCATAAAAAAATAACCGGCGTAAGCTACGCCATTGAAACTACGCCGCTTCATTTACGTCAAAGCACCGAATTGTTCGTAAGTTACGGCATTTGCGTTTCATAAAAGGGCGTAGCTTATGTCAAATAATATTTCAGGGCCTTGATTTTCGGTAAAAAGCAACGCAAGGATTTGTTGCGTTGTTTTAGTGCTCCGATGGCCTTGCAAGTTGTTTTGATTGCATTGCTGGCATATTTTGTGAGCCTGGCGGCGATATTAGAGGCTGGTGTGATGATTTTACATTGAAACTTACTTCAAGAGCATATCAAGATATTTATGTGAAGCAAGAAACTGAAGTATTAGTTGAATCTCTGAAGAATTTGAGTTTCTCAAATACCATGTGGACCACCTCATGACATACATGTGTTTGTAAGAATTGATTTATAATTCACTAGTCTCATATCATTTGTGCAATGTTGTAATAGATGGCAAGCATTGTTTTCAATTAATTAACATGATTTACAAGACTTCTCTGACCAGTAGTAGTGAGCAAGGCGATAGTGTAATGCCGACTGGCAGTTGGGTATCATACTTATGGTGATTTTTCATGGTTATTTGTATTGTGGTTCTTTTGTACATTAGCCACACTAATAATTTGAACATAACATGTAACATTTATTGACCATGATACAGGGAGACACAAGCATGGCTCACAGATAATTAAGCCACAAACATACAAGTTCACCAGTTCAAGTTGTTTTATTTTCATGAGTTCATGTTTTTTAGGTAAGCTGTGAATTGGCCAGGTTAACATGTATACTGGAAAAAAATGCTCACATTTCATGCCTTTCCTGAGTTGTCAAAACCCACTCAGTAAAACTCACATTTATTTAGTATTTATCATGCAATACCAAGGCAAAACTCAAACAAGGATGAGTTTTGCCTGAGTATTTACGTGAGTTGTCATAACTCACGACAGTAACACTCAGGCCCTTACTAGCAAAACTAACCCTTACTAAGGTAATAATCATGTAATGCTAAGCCCGCCCTAAGGTAAAACTCATGAAAACTAAGGTGTAACTAACCCTTACCAATGTCAATACTCAGGAAATGCTAATGCAAGTCAAGCCTGGGGTTAGTTTGATTTATCTGGCATTACCAATGCTAATACTAATATGATTACTAATGCAATACTAATGACCGTCACACATTGGGCATTACAGCAGATACTCTGGCGAGACATAGATGTGTTGACGCTGCAATCTTCCCCACTGATACACACCTTCCCAAATTTTGGTCACCATGCATCTATAGGTGCATGATGACCAACATTCCTAAACCTATCCATTACTTTTGTAAACTGTGGTTGTCAAAGTTGAAAATTCAGACATCTCATTTCAGTCAGCTAGTGCCTCAACATTTGATTCCAATCATTAGTTATTCATAGATTTAGCCAGTAATAATATATTTAGCCAGAATCATCTATGTCATGTCAAAAATGTTGATGTCATGTCAAAAATCTCATCACACAAAACTTACTAAGCCTATTGTATAGGTATGCTGAATGCTTTCCATTTATTATAGCATATTCAATTGCCTCTTGCAAACGCTAATGTGACCAATGTGACCAGTGAACAGTGACTTCTTCTGGAACAAACATTATCAGTTGTCTGCAGCTGGTGAGTGAAATTGGTAGGAAAATGTCTGTTCATGCCAAGCTGCAGTTAAGAGTGGATGAACGCTGAACAAATCTGGATATTGGGAGCAACACTGTGATGTAAGGCCAATGTAAGATACAGTTGAAGCTATGAGCGAGGCCTTGAAGACAAGTGCCTCCATGGACCTGTGTGTTGAATGAGATCATCATTGAGTTTTCACCGAATTAAGGCAAATTGTGGAATTTTCAAGGCACTTTTGCTGACATATATACTGACTGCTGATCAATAAAGGCGTCAGTGTCTGAGTTTGTGTGTTTTGGTGGCTTGGCTGAACACATCAATTTGTTGTCAGTGAACTTCCTATTAGATAAGCCCCTCTGCCTGGATCCGGGCCTGGATTACATGTATATATAAAGTAAATCTGTCTCGCATCGTTTTGCGTTGCGTGCTGGCAAGTGGCAATATGTCCGATTCATTTTTTTAGACGAGGATTTCTGTTGGTGGTTCTATCAGCATTATCGCCATGACTGTTCACATGCAATAGAAAGCGTATTATTAATTTGATTTACTAGTAATGTATTCATTAAATAAGAACAAAAAACGAGAATCACGCGAGCTTTTCACTAAACCCACATACGTGCGGGCTTTAAATTCTCACACCGGATACGTGGGCTCGATAATGGCAGCTCTAATGGCTTTCGCCTGGGTCCAGAAAATATTTGTTATTTATTTACTCAGAAACGATATTTTAACATTATTTATTTTACAAATATTTTTTTAATATTTTTATGATTCCAATTTCAATAATTGCATTAAAACAAATGTTTATTATAATGCTTTCAATACACTTCAATTTTTAAAACACCCTTGATTGTTTACGCCAGCAACGCAAACTGCGCCGGAGTAAACAACTCCGTCGGCACCTTGGTGAAACGGACTAATTTACGGTGCGTAGCTTTTGATGGCGTAACTCACGCATTTCGTAAGTTACGCCAAAAGCTTTATGAAACGAGGCCCAGGAATATCCAATATCGACGCAATTATCAACATCGGTTCAACCGAAACGGAGATACAGGTGGCGGTGAACAAATCCAAGAAGTCGATTTACGGAACTACCGTAGTTACTGAGTTAACATCCTACTCTCACCCGTGAGTCAAATTTGTCATCTCAGCAGCACTGCAAAAATGCCAATAGACAAATGACACTATTTCCATGGACAGTTTAAACTGGTTTAAAACGGATAGCTTAAAACGGATTAGTTGGTTTCCGGCTAGGTAAGTGAGCATATCTCGTTAGCAATCATCGAGTACGAGAGGAGGCGTAACATCTTGGCAGGCTGGCGAGATATGCCCACTTACACGGCCGGAAACCAACTAATCCGTTATAGCTATATGTTTTAAAGCAGCTTAAACTTTCCGTGGAAATCGGGTCAATGTCAGAGAAAATGATAAGTTAACCCGCCATTGACTGGGGGGGGGGGGGGGCGTTTAACGCCCCCTGATTAATTTTGGTAATAGCTGGAAAACTAACAGCGCTATCAACGTGAAACTTCGGATACCTTCTTATAAATAATTTTTACGTATTGTGCGATAAAAAAATCGGATTTTTTCTTCTTCTCGAGTTATAGCGAATTTCGTGACGTCACAACACATGAGTTTTACACCAAAATCAGCTAAATTTGCCAAGCGGTACACATGCCACATTTGAAGAAAAATGCAATCTAAAAACGCCAAAAGATAGCAAATTGCAACGGCTAACAACTGGTTATCTCGGATATTTAACAAATTTAGTTTTTGACCCCCAAAATTCAAAAACTTTTTTTGGGGAAAATTATCACAAAATCACAATTTTCTAAAATATTAAAAAAACCGGAAGATATGTCAGAGAATCATACCTAGGCAACTACCATGACAAATTGCAAGCTCATATCTCCATTTTGACTGACTTATGCCATCTAAAATATGGGTAACTTATGACGTCATATTTTGAAATTGCGTTTTTTTATACTTTTATTGACTAGATACAGACAAACAAATGCCACCACTGTATTTCTGAGAAAACACTGGTCTAGGAACATGCCTTTTTTCTTTAGATTAAAAAATTTAAAATTTTGACCTTCGGTGACATGCACTTGACCTGAAATTGACATTTACTTGGCGTAAATGAAGTCAGGTGGTAAAATGACTATCACTATCGAATTATACATGGACAATAATTCATAAAACATATGTTGCATGACTTTCAAACATATTTTAAGCTAGTGACCTTTTGTGACCTGACCTTGACCTTGACATAGGTCAACAATCTCACCTTAGCTCAGGTGCGTTATTTATCATACTTTTGCCAGCACTTTGGGTGAAACTGGTCGCAATCGAAGGCTTTGGATAGAAAGTATGGCCCATAAACTCAAATATGCCGATTTTGACATTTGACCTGATCGTGACCGGACATTTGACCTCACTTTTATATTTTTAGCATGCTATAGATTTGTATCATTGAGAGCTTTCGATTGCCGCCTTGCGCGTCTCGCTGCGATCATTGGTTCGGAAGATAACCAGGGGGCGTTTAACGCCCCCCTCTCAGTCAATGGCGTTCTGCTGAGACCCCAGTCAATGCCGGGTTAAACCAGAATTCATATTACTGCCATTTATTTTGCGTCAGATATGTACAAGTTCCGTCCAAAAACCCAGCATGCTTTAGTTTGAGTTTAAAAACTAAATTTGCTGTGGAACATATGGGGTATCATTGGCCCTTAACGTACGTCAAATTTGTTCCATGGAAGAAATGTTGATATTATGGAGTACATGCCATCCGTGATCCGTATATTTATGTGATAGTTTATATAGTTGTATCTTACTGAAGTTAGATAGAGCTGTTTTAGTATCGTACATGCCTTGGGGGCGTCGACAAATTCAAATGTACGAGCGTACCCCACGCGCTGCACTACTATCCATATCAGAATGCAATTTGGCAAGAGTCAAAATGATTTAATAGTCAATTCAATGGCGGAAACCCGACTGCAATAGGTTGAGAAGTGCCAAAGTTATTAGATTATGAAAAAGCGTTTGTACGTACGATACGGGCCAAACATCAATTTGTCTAGTAAGTTGCCGAAAAAACCTGACGGGCGCCTCGCCCCAGCTCGGCAACAATCTACAATTCTACTGGTCTAAGCACCCAAGTTTTGTCAGTCCTCAGAAAATAGTGACGGGCGCGAGTCGCAGACTCACACGGGGTTGAAGCGCACGGCGGCGTAGGCGAACCCGTCAGCGCGGCAAATCAGCGGGCAGTAGGCAGCCAGATGATATCCCAGGGACGAATACGTCTTGCTTTCGGGCAGAACGAATCGCCAGCTTTTCGGAGGCTTCGATGTCAAGTACAGCACTTGGACGTTGGTCTGCGGAGAGCCTGCAGCGGAGAAGGGCTGTCAGTCGCCGATGCTGCACCGGCCACTGAGCTGCCGTTCGCATGACAAACAGCTCAGCAGAACAGCAGCTGGAGCACATTCCAGGACAGATCGACCAGCACAATATGGAAATAATACCAGACATCTCAAACTTCTATCAAACTAGGTATTGGCCGTTATCTGGGCAGCAGATTCGCGCTGTGAAATGTTGGGCCAAGTCCTTTGAATGGTCTGAGTGTTACAGCCTCGGCAACTTTGCAACGTAGTGCAAAACTTTCATTTTCAGCGGACAATATCTCCAATCTAAATCATGGGAGTCATATCAAACTAGATATCATCAGATTCATCAGCAACCATAAACTAATTGATTTAATCATTGTTTTTGGAAAATACAAATTGTTGGAATGTTAACACGTGATATCAGCTCAGCTCACGTTATTTTATAATGTGGGCTGGCCGTATAAAGTTAGGAATCTATCAATGTCCATCTATCTATCTATCTATCTATCAATGTAACCGCCTTCGATACATTGGCCTTCGATGGTAAAAAATCGGAGATAGTCTTTTCTTTTCTACATATTTTACTTAAGTTTTTGCATTTGGAAAGTCATGTCAGCAGCACACACGTCTTTGGAAATAACTTTGCAAGGAATTGTGTGAATAGCTCAATTCAACGGCATTATGCGTATCTCATCGCCCTGCTTCCAAACATATATACCATGAACCCTAGTCGCTCTGTGACCTCAAGGTCACGTGACCTGAATTCACCCGATGCAGTCCACATCAGATCAACCAATCCATAACAGATTACTTCTCATATTTCGATGGAACTACGTTTCAGAGGTTACCTGGCCTGTAGATTCACGCTGTGAACTCTCAGCCTATTTCGTTGAACGGTTTTCGAGTTATAGCCTCAGGTATCCTATCGATGTGACACAAAGCTGTAATTTGCAGCGGGCAACATCTCCCATATAAATAATTTGAATCATATAAGCCTATATATCATCAGAATACCCATTAACCACAGACTAATTTAATATAACCTTTATTTGAAAATTAGAATATACATTGAAAACCTAAGGAGACCATGCATGGTTCTTCGAGAGGTCTCCGAACCCACTTCCCATTCTCTGCAGAGAGCCACACGTTTCGAAACCATGCCGGGTTCTCCATGGTCTCAAAACACGTCAACATTCTCAGCGGAGAAGGTACAGGTAAAACCATGCATGCTTCTCAGAAACCATGGGCGGTTCTCGAATAAATATTGCGGCGCTGGCCGGAATTGTGCACATACTAAGCGATGCCCCGGTGCCCTTGGTTCAAAGAACACTGAATCATGTGCGTTGCGTAGCGGCGCAGCATTTTTTGTTTTACTTTTGATTTTGTTTTTGCTTTATTTGTGATTTTTTTCCTGCATTTTTTCTTAATTTGTACTTAATTTTTGGGTTTGGTGATGCCCCGCGGCGATCGTGCCCTGGTGCCCCCGGCGCGGTGGTGACCCTTCACGACCCAGCGGGGGTCATGACCCCCGTGACCCCACCCCCCTGGATCTGCCACTGGAGATATTGCTCAGAGAAAAAAGGAGTTTCGCATGGTATTACGAAGTTTACGAATTACGGACCATATAACCCCCGACACATAGTGGTATCGAAATCTGAAATTTAACCCTATTTGTAACAGGGGGGGGGGGCGGATTCCGCCCCCCCTCATGTTTTTCGCAGATATCTCCAGAACGGCTGGGAGCAAGCCCATGAAATTTTGGGACCTTTCATAGAATTGAATACCGCATTTGGAGTCAAAATTATGAGTTCTTAACCTGAACAGAGGCGGTTCCAGGGCACAGTTTTGGGTGGGTTCGGAGGCGACATTTGGCGATAATACGGAAATGCGAAGTTCACGGTTTCTTCCTAACTTCCTCAAGTATGAAGGAGTTACATCGGTTTACGGTGATTGCAACAAGTGCAAATTAGTGGATGTTATTAAAATATCATAAAAATTGCATGGCAGAGGCGGTTTCAGGGGCTTGAAAAAGGGGGGTTTCCAGCAAGTATTCAATGCTTGGTGGGAAGCCAATAGAGCAATGCAAGGGACATTTATAGCTATAAAGATGTAAAAGATAGCTTCTGATTCCATTACTTGCATAATTTATTACTTATAGAGTTTCAGGGGCGTGTTCAGGCACATGAAAAGGGGGGTGACTGACATGGTGATGACGATATGCCAGCGATAACGGCGCAATAGACGTTTAGCTTATAATGATATATGCACATATGAGGCCAGAAAAGGAATAAAGTCATTTTTTGCAGAGGCGCGCTCAGGAATGGAAGAAAGGTGGTCATATTATTGCAAGGAAACTGAGAGGCATGGGCGTACAATGACATAGCATACTGCAGTTTTCGGATGAAACACGCACCACAGGCAACTCTACGAACGATTATAAGATAATAGGCGAGTCCAGGTAGGGTAAAAAGGGGGATAAGCAATGTTAATTGAAGTTGTAAGTGAAATAGTCACTGTTGACTAGTTAGTATCATAATAGCGGATAATATACTTATAAAAAGGTCTTGCGCCGCCCCAGTTTGGATCCTGGATACGCCTATGATGAAGTACAACATGCAAAAACGAACTATCTAAGATCAGTAACATATTTATAGTGCTGGGTAGCAATTTGTCTGCGGTTAAGATTTTTTTTCCCAAATTGACCTCCTTTTTCACTAACCTTGTACCGCCTATGGTAAAAAATATGATTTATAACTGTTTTTCTAATGTCACAAGCACAGACCATTTCATTTATCAAAAAAACAAAAAACAAAATGGTTTTATTACGCATTTACTTCACCCCCATATTGAGTGACCTGCACACGCCTATGATTTTTGAATTTTCAAACGTCACCGTTATATATCAATTCCCAATTCAATCTCTATCGATTCCTATTAGTTGTGTTAAAATCGGTCGATAAACATGAAAGCTATGTTGGATCAAAAATACCACTACAATTCGTCGTTTTTGCCCCCCTGTTGCCCCCCTATCCAAAATTTAGATTTTGTATTATTTGCAAATGTAGAACGTGTTGAGGGGAACCAAAAACCGTTTCATTTTTGAAAATAGGACGGATAGATCTCGAGATCTCAGGGGGGGGGGGGCGAATCAGCCCCCCCCCTGTTATAAATAGGGGTAGCCAGGAGCCTGTTACAAATAGGGTTAAAGATGTTATGGCTTGGTGAATCTGACATGAAATACCCCAGCAGTATCGGAAGCACACTGACAATACTCCCGCAGTCAGACACACGGTACACTGACACACTGACAATACTGAAATCCAGTCGATTTGATCGTGTTAAATGCCTTTACGGGCGGCATGCTTTCTTGTAATTAACAATACATTAAAAAGCAATAACTCACCACTGAATATGAATTGCAGGAATTCGTTCTTCCTTGAGGTTACTGATGTCATTTTCCCTGCGAATAAAACATGAAACAGAACTATATCAGGAGGAAGCGTCAATGAGAAGAGTTTCGTTAACAGTTTTCGCCAAGGGTGCCTACCTATAATTTAAAGATGCATAAAAGCGTGCATGCCTGGATTTTGCTGATGCCGGTGGTTTCCCTTTGAAATAAAATCGAACGTGGAGCCGAACTATGCTGTACATCACTTTTACCCGAATTATTTACCGGTAACAACGTTTATTTTTATCAGTGTGTAGTCAAAGTCAAAACGAAATGCATCGGCCGTGCCCAACTTTCACTAAGCGCCCAACCTTCGCTAAGTGAATCTTTTGTGTGATCAACGTTTTGTGTGAATCTAAGTGAAATCAACGCACACAGTGAATCTTTTTTGGCAGGATATTGACACACAGTGGACACAATTATGAGAGACAGATTATCCAGGTAGACTTTAAGTAACTCATGGCTTGCAAAATTATATTGAACTACTCAACAATGGAAAGAATAAAGTACATAGCTTACTTATTTGTGGCATGATCTCGAGGTTGAACACCTGCTTATCTGTTGGACTTTTTGATACGCGGAAGAGTGCATTCTTGTTTGGTGAACCTTTGGAGCATTCGCAGGACCTGGAAAACAGGACAGGTGTCAACAAACTTTATACATATTTCCATAATCTATTCTCATTCATAAGAATACCAGAGTGCATTTGATAAATGCCCTTCAGCACACACAGTAAACGCGTCATTGCCATGAGACAGGGCAGGCAACGGATCGTGAGTTTCGGCTGCGTGGTGCAGCTCGTCGTCTGCTGCTACACGGCACGGCTCGTCCCGTGCCAGTGTGGCACAGCACAGCACACCACTCACGGACTGCTGCTGCTGCCGACGGCGGCGTAAGCGAATCGCAGCAGTCGACATATCTGCGGGCAGTACTGTGCGGGCACTCCCGGCAGCCGAAGCCAGTCGCCACTGAGCAGGCCGCTGGCTGCCATGAAGAACGTATGTGTCTGTACCAGAGCTGTGGCATGGAAAATTCCCATCATGCGTCACGAGAAACTACTCATACAAGCCTCTGTGTAAAAATGTCATCATTTGTTGGCATATTTAATCAAAACATTCCGACATTGGACACTACATGACAAACATTCAGACTTAATAACAACTCAGAAAAAGTAGTAGATATTTCCCTGTTTTGGGTATATAATTCTCATAACTTAAAACGGTGTTGTTAAGGGAGATGTTTAAACTTATGGTATATTTTCTCAATGAAACAATGTAAACAAATTCGTTTTTCACCGAAATGTGCGCATTATAGAAAAGCGAGGATGGTCAAAACATCATTAAGCTGGCTAGTCACAAATAGAGCATAATATGTATATTTTCTGCTAACCGCTTGATATTTTCCAGGAGATATCTCGCTATTCAGGAGGCGGCATTTATACGAAATGGCTTATTCTGATGTCCATGCGCACAGTTCATTCTATTTTCCAGCTTAGCTGTTTCGGTATCTTATCTTTCAGCAACAACTTAAATGAATAATTACAATATCATGGTCTATGTCATGATGGACGGAATATTGCTGAGGCTGCACGCATTCGGCGCTAGCTGCCAACTGGCCGGCCGCCTGATGCCGACCCAGTCTGACCGGTCACGGGACAGGTCAGCCAGCAGGCCAATCAGAGAGACGGACCGGCCAGTGGGCTCGGCCGGTCGGCCAGGCGAGCGGGAGTCGCAAAATCAGTGCAGAGTCATCCCCATCATCCCCGGGTCTGACCGACAGACAGACAGACAAAATTTATTAAAACAGTAAGTTATATTTCATATTTTAGCATTACAAAAACTATTAAAGACCATTATCAAATGGGACCAACAAAGAAATAAAGTTCCTAAGACAGTTAAGGCGCGGTTATTCTGGGAGCGATACGTGCAAAGGTAGACTGAACTGCTCCGGCACTCAGCGAGCAGACCGGTGAGATGACGCACCATGTCACACCAGGGTCACGTACCGCCATGGGGTCTTCCCTGTTTTTGCCACTTCTGTCCCGCCTGCCCAGCACCGAATTTGAAGGCGACGACCACCCATCTGTGTATTAAAGTCTTGCGGCCTCCGACGGTCCCTCGCTTCACCAGCAACATATCTGCAACAACCGCGTTTCTTGTTACTATGCAGCCTCCCGATGGTCACCCGACAACTGTGGAGCCTCACGATGGTCACCCTGTTACTATGGAGTCTCCCGATGGTCACCCGACAACTGTGGAGCCTCCCGATGGTCACCTTGTTACTATGGAGCCTCCCGATGGTCACCCGACAACTGTGGAGCCTTCCGATGGTCACCCGGCCACTGTGGAGCATCCCGATGGTCACCCGGCCACTGTGGAGCCTCACGATGGTCACCCGGCCACTGTGGAGCCTCACGATGGTCACCCGACAACTGTGGAGCGTTCCGATGGTCACCCGACAACTGTGGAGCCTCCCGATGGTCACCCGACAACTGTGGAGCCTCCCGATGGTCACCCGACAACTGTGGAGCCTCCCGATGGTCACCCGACAACTGTGGAGCCTCCCGATGGTCACCCGGTCACTGTGGAGCCTCACGATGGTCACCCGGTCAATGTGGAGCCTCCCGATGGTCACCCGACAACTGTGGAGCCTCCCGATGGTCACCCGGTCACTGTGGAGCCTCACGATGGTCACCCGGTCACTGTGGAGCCTCCCGATGGTCACCCGGTCACTGTGGAGCCTTCCGATGGTCACCCGGTCACTGTGGAGCCTCAGGATGGTCACCCGGTCACTGTGGAGCCTCCCGATGGTCACCCGGTCACTGTGGAGTCTTCCGATGGTCACCCGACAACTGTGGAGCCTCCCGATGGTCACCCGGTCACTGTGGAGACTTCCGATGGTCACCCGACAACTGTGGAGCCTGCCGATGGTCACCCGACAACTGTGGAGCCTCCCGATGGTCACCCGGTCACTGTGGAGTCTTCCGATGGTCACCCGACAACTGTGGAGCCTCCCGATGGTCACCCGACAACTGTGGAGCCTCCCGATGGTCACCCGGTCACTGTGGAGCCTCACGATGGTCACCCGGTCACTGTGGAGCCTCCCGATGGTCACCAGGTCACTGTACAGCCTCCCGATGGCCACCAGGTCACTGTGGAGCCTCCCGATGGCCACCCGGCCACTGTGGAGCCTACCGATGGTCACCCGGTCACTGTGGAGCCTCACGATGGTCACCCGGCCACTGCTGAACCTCCTGATGGTCACCAGGTCACTGTACAGCCTCCCGATGGCCACCCGGCCACTGTGTAGCCTCCCGATGGTCACCCGGCAGCTGTGGAGCCTCCAGATGGTCACCCGGTCATTGTGGAGCCTCCCGAAGTTCACCCGGCCACTGTGGAGCCTCCTGATGGTCACCCGGACACTGTGGAGGCTCCCGATGGTCACCCGGTCACTGTGGAGCCTCCCGATGGTCACCCGGTCGCTGTTTAGCCTCACGATGGTTACCCGACAACTGGGGAGCCTACCGATGGTCACCCGGCCACTGTGGAGCCTACCGATGGTCATCCGACAACTGTGGAGCCTCCCTATGGTCACCCCGGCCACTGTGGAGCCTCCCGATGGTCACCCGACAACTGGGGAGCCTCCCGATGGTTACCCGGTCACTGTGGAACCTCCCGATGGTCACCCGGTCACTGGGGAGCCTCTCGATGGTCACCTGGTCACTGTGCAGAATACCATAGGATATTACAGCCTTGATGGCATCACAACACTGGTTCGGTGTCTGCCAGGGGACACCGGATAAGGGGTGCACAAGTAAAGATGCAACATTTACAAAATCTTAAATGCGTAGCACACCACACCACAAATCTACAATTATCTGGCATGAAGATATCGACGTATGATCAACATACACCTGCTAATGCTTGGCGTATACTGCGTATAAGAAGTGGCGTGGTGTGTCACCATTCAACTACAGCAGTGCGGAAACATGGCTCCTCTTGTCAGAAGGGAGGGGGAGAGCGACTTCTCACCGTGCGGTACCGGAGTGTCTTTCAGCGAGTCGAGCCGGATGATCTGGATGGTGTTGGCTGTCGTTCCGGTCGGCGTTTTTGTGGCGGCCAAGCGCACAGCGGCCACTGCGTCCTGCTGCAGACAGGCACAGCCGCTGCCAGTAGCGAGAACCACGCGCGCGAGCCCGTTAGTCGGCTGAGCAGTGTGACCGTGGGCTCCAGGATAGCGACCACCTCACACATAGCGGTAATGCGGCTCTAGTCGTGTACCGCTGTTAACACGTGATTTACGGGGGGTACCCCTCCAGGAAGGAATCAAACATATGGAAATGGCGATAACCGGAAATGACGTATCAGTGAAGTTATGTTTAGCAATCTTTGGTTGAAAACCAGGTCTGCGTTTATGAGAACAACAGATAAAAACGAGTTGTGATAGTCAATAATGATATTTCAACTATCTGATACTGAACTTGGATCTATCTTCCGGGGGTACCCCTCCAGGAAGGAATCAAACATATGGAAACTTATCGATAACCGGAAATGACGTCCAAGTGAAGTAATGTTTAGTAATCTTTGGCTGAAAACCAGGCCTGTGTTTATGAGAACACCGGATAAAAACGAGTTGTGATAGAGTCAATAATGATATTTCAACTAACTGACACTGAACTTGGATTTGTGACTGCTATCTCCGATTTTCGATTTTTTTAACACATAGGTATGCCTACAAAGATGAGAAGAGCAAGTAAAATTAATTGTAAAAAAATATGATGTATCTAATTATTGTCAATTCATTATTAACAATTACAAAGAACATTTCCATTTTTCGAAGAGTAAGTGAAAAGACAAGAAACAGCGTCTCTATCTGTTTACCATTATAAATATACGCCAATAATTTTTCCCTCGTATATCAATACCGATACAAGAAACAATGTTTCGTCATCTTCACCCTGTAGACGAGAAACGACAATGTAAACATGTTTTGTGACGCCTAATGACCGTAATCGGCAGTTTGACCACGTAACTTCTGAAGACCTTCACTGAGGCGAGAAAACCTGAGAAGAGTACCGGGAACTCCAAGGCACAAAAAACAATACCGATAGTTAATTTACTGCTGTGTATAATTGCTTCATTTTTGCAAACAATATCGTAGTTATCCACACGTTCGTGGCATGGCCAAACTTTGTTTTTGCTTTATTTAACCTGATCTGTGACGTTATCAGTGACCCCGAGGTTAACAATCAATTCCTCGAGACATACCTTCCAGGACTATCCAATATCGACTCAATGATCAAAATCGGTTCAACCGAAACGGAGATACAAGTGGCGGTGAACAAATCCAAGAAGTCGATTTACGGAACTACCGTAGTGGCTGAGTTAACATCTTATTCTCACCCGTGAGTCAAATTTGTCAGCTCAGCAGCACTGCAAAAATGCCAATAGACAAATGACACTATTTCCATGGACAGTTTAAACTGGTTTAAAACGGATAGCTTAAAACGGATTAGTTGGTTTCCGGCTAGGTAAGTGGGCATATCTGGTTAGCAATCATCGTGTACGAGAGGAGGCGTAACATCTTGGCAGGCTGGCGAGATATGCCCACTTACACGGCCGGAAACCAACAAATCCGTTATAGCTATATGTTTTAAAGCAGCTTAAACTTCCCGTGGAAATCGGGTCAATGACAGGGAAAATGATAAGTTAACCCGCCATTGACTGGGGGCGGGGGGGGCGTTTAACGCCCCCCTGATTAATTTAGGTAATAGCTGGAAAACTAACAGCGCTATCAACGTGAAACTTCGGATACCTTCTTATAAATCATTTATACGTATTGTGCGATAAAAAATCGGATTTTTTCTTCTTCTCGAGTTATAGCGAATTTTGTGACCTCACTACACATGAGTTTTACACAAAAATCAGCTAAATTTGCCAAGCCATACACATGCCACATTTGAAGAAAATGCAATCTAAAAACGCCAAAAGATAGCAAATTGCAACTGCTAACAACTGGTTATCACGGATATTTAACAAATTTAGTTTTTGACCCCCAAAGCTCAAAAAAAAATTGGGGAAAATTATCACAAAATCACAATTTTCTAAAATATTCAAAAAACCGGAAGATATGTCAGGGAATCATACCTAGGCAACTACCATGACAAATTTCAAGCTCATATCTCCATTTTGACTGACATGCCATCTAAAGTATGGGTAACTTATGACGTCATATTTTTTTTCTATTCATTTTTTCATTTTTTCATTTTTTTATACTTTTATTTACTAGATACAGACGAACAAATGCCGCAACTGTATTTCTGAGAAAACACTGGTCTAGGAACATTCCCTTTTTCTTTAGATTTAACAATTTAAAATTTGTGACCTTCGGTGACATGCACTTGACCTGAAATTGACATTTACTTGACGTAAATGAAGTCAGGTGGTAAAATGACTATCACTATCGAATTATACGTGGAAAATAACTCATAAAACATATGATGCATGACTTTCAAACATATTTTGGGCTAGTGACCTTTTGTGACCTGACCTTGACCATGACA
Source organism: Chirona hameri (assembly GCA_036785665.1). Classification (NCBI taxonomy): domain Eukaryota; kingdom Metazoa; phylum Arthropoda; class Thecostraca; order Balanomorpha; family Balanidae; genus Chirona; species Chirona hameri. The sequence continues at coordinate 28,397 of JAXIVJ010001771.1, forward strand.
TAGGCCAACAATCTCACCTTAGCCCAGGTACGTTATTTATCATACTTTTGCCAGCACTTTGGGTGAAACTGGTCGCAATCGAAGGCTTTGTATAGAAAGTATGGCCCATAAACTCAAATATGCCGATTTTGACATTTGACCTGATCGTGACCGGACATTTGACCTCACTTTTATATTTTTAGCATGCTATAGATTTGTATCATTGAGAGCTTTCGATTGCCGCCTTGCGCGTCTCGCTGCGATCATTGGTTCGGAAGATAACCAGGGGCGTTTAACGCCCCCCCTCTCAGTCAATGGCGTTCTGCTGAGACCCCCGTCAATGCCGGGTTAAACCAGAATTCATATTACTGCCATTTATTTTGCGTCAGATATGTACAAGTTCCGTCTAAAAACCCAGCATGCTTTAGTTTGAGTTTAAACACTCAATTTGCTGTGGAACATATGGGGTATCATTGGCCCTTAACGTACGTCAAATTTGTTCCATGGAAGAAATGTTGATATTATGGAGTACATGCCATCCGTGATCCGTATATTTATGTGATAGTTTATATAGTTGTATCTTACTGAAGTTAGATAGAGCTGTTTTAGTATCGTACATGCCTTGGGGGCGTCGACAAAACCAAATGTACGAGCGTGCCCCACGCGCTGCACTACCATCCATATCAGAATGCAATTTGGCAAGAGTCAAAATGATTTGATAGTCAATTCAATGGCGGAAACCCGACTGCAATAGGTTAAGAAGTGCCAACGTTATTAGATTATGAAAAAGCGTTTGTACGTACGATACGGGCCAAACATCAATTTGTCTAGTAAGTTGCCGAAAAAACCTGACGGGCGCTTCGCGCCAGCTCGGCAACAATATACAATTCTACTGGTCTAAGCACCCAAATTTTGTCAGTCCTCAGAAAATAGTGACGGGCGCGAGTCGCAGACTCACACGGGGTTGAAGCGCACGGCGGCGTAGGCGAACCCGTCTGCGCGGCAAATCAGCGGGCAGTAGGCAGCCAGATGATAACCCAGGGACGAATACGTCTTGCTGTCTGGCAGAACGAATCGCCAGCTTTTCGGAGGCTTCGATGTCAAGTACAGCACTTGGACGTTGGTCTGCGGAGAGCCTGCAGCGGAGAAGGGCTGTCAGTCGCCGATGCTGCACCGGCCACTGAGCTGCCGTTCGCATGACAAACAGCTAAGCAGAACAGCAGCTGGAGCACATTCCAGGACAGATCGACCAGCACAATATGGAAATAATACCAGACATCTCAAACTTATATCAAACTAGGTATTGGCGGTTATCTGGGCAGCAGATTCACGCGGTGAAATGTTGGGCCAAGTCCTTTGAATGGTCTGAGTGTTACAGCCTCGGCAACTTTGCAACGTAGTGCAAAACTCTCATTTTCAGCGGACAATATCTCCAATCTAAATCATGGAAGTCATATCAAACTAGATATCATCAGATTCATCAGCAACCATCAACTAATTGATTTAATCATTGTTTTTGGAAAATACAAATTGTTGGAATGTTAACACGTGATATCAGCTCAGCTCACGTTATTTTATAATGTGGGCTGGCCGTATAAAATTAGGAATCTATCAATGCCAGAACCGCCTTCGATACATTGGCCTTCGATGGTAAAAAATCGGAGATAGTCTTTTCTTTTCTACATATTTTACTTAAGTTTTTTCATTTGGAAAGTCATGTCAGCAGCATACACGTCTTTAGAAATAACTTTGCAAGGAATTGTGTGAATAGCTCAATTCAACGGCATTATGCGTATCTCATCGCCCTGCTTTCAAACATATATACCATGAACCCTAGTCGCTCTGTGACATCAAGGTCATGTAACCTGAAGTCACCCGATGCAGTCCGCATCAGATCAACCAATGCATAACAGATTACTTCTCATATTTCGATGGAACTACGTTTCAGAGGTTACCTGGCCTGTAGATTCACGCTGTGAACTCTCAGCCTATTTCGTTGAACGGTTTTCGAGTTATAGCCTCAGGTATCCTTTCGATGTGACACAAAACTGTTATTTCGCATGGTATTACGAAGTTTACAAATTACGGCCCATATAACCCGCGACACATAGTTGTATCGAAATCTGAGATTTAACCCTATTTGTAACAGGGGGGTCGGGGGGCGGATTCCGCCCCCCCCCCCTCAAGTTTTTCGCAGATATCTCCAGAACGGCTGGGAGCAGGCCCATTAAATTTTGGGACTTTTCATTGAATTGAATACCGCATTTAGAGTCAAAATTTTGAGTTCTTAACCTGAACAGAGGCGGTTCCAGGGCACAGTTTTGGGTGGGTTCGGAGGCGACATTTGGCAATAATACGGAAATGCGATCTTCACGGATTCTTCCTAATTTCCTCAAGTATGTAGGAGTTACATCGGTTTACGGTGATTGCAACAAGTGCAAATTAGTTGATGTTATTGAAATATCATAAAGATTGCATGGCAGAGGCGGTTTCAGGGGCTTGAAAAAGGGGGGTTTCCAGGAAGTATTCAATGCTTGGCGGGAAGCCAATAGAGCAATGCAAGGGACATTTATAGCTATAAAGATGTAAAAGATAGCTTCTGATTCCATTATTTGCATAATTTATTACTTATAGAGTTTCAGGGGCGTGTTCAGGCACATGAAAAGGGAGGGGGGGGGGGGGGGGTGACTGACATGGTGATGACGATTTGCCAGCGATAACGGCGCAATAGACGTTTAGCTTATAATGATATATGTACGTATGAGGCCAGACAAGGGAATAAAGTCATTTTGTTTTGCAGAGGCGCGCTCAGGAATGGAAGAAAGGGGGTCATATTATTGCAAGGAAACTAAGAGGCATGGGCGTACAATGACATAACATACTGCAGTTTTCGGATGAAACACGCACCACAGGCTACTCTACGAACGATTACAAGATAATAGGCGAGACCAGGTAGGGTAAAAAGGGGGATAAGCAATGTTAATTGAAGTTGTAAGTGAAATAGTCACTGTTGACTAGTTAGTATCATAATAGCGGATAATATACTTATAAAAAGGTCTTGCACCGCCCCAGTTTGGATCCAGGATACGCCTATGATGAAGTACAACATGCAAAAAGGAACTATCTAAGATCAGTAACATATTTATAGTGCTGGGTAGCAATTTGTCTGCGGTTAAGATTTTTTTTCCAAATTGACCTCCTTTTTCACTAACCTGGTACCGCCTATGGTAAAAAATATGATTTATAACTGTTTTTCTAATGTCACAAGCACAGACCATTTCATTTATCAAAAAAAACAAAACAAAAAAATGGTTTTATTACGCATTTACTTCACCCCCATATTGAGTGACCTGCACACGCCTATGATTTTTGAATTTTCAAACGTCACCGTTATATATCAATTCCCAATTCAATCTCTATCGATTCCTATTAGTTGTGTTAAAATCGGTCGATAAACATGAAAGCTATGTTGGATCAAAAATACCACTACAATTCGTCGTTTTTGCCCCCCTGTTGCCCCCTATCCAAAATTTAGATTTTGTATTATTTGCAAATGTAGAACGTGTTAAGGGGAACCAAAAACCGTTTTATTTTTGAAAATAGGACGGATAGATCTCGAGATCTCAGGGGGGGGCGGAATCAGCCCCCCCCCCCTGTTATAAATAGGGGTAGCCAGGAGCCTGTTACAAATAGGGTTAAAGATGTTATGGCTTGGTGAATCTGACATGAAATACCCCAGCAGTATCGGAAGCACACTGACAATACTCCCGCAGTCAGACATACGGTACACTGACACACTGACAATACTGAAATCCAGTCGATTTGATCGTGTTAAATGCCTTTACGGGCGGCATGCTTTCTTGTAATTAACAATACATTAAAAAGCAATAACTCACCACTGAATATGAATTGCAGGAATTTGTTCTTCATTGAGGTTACTGATGTCATTTTCCCTGCGAATAAAACATGAAACAGAACTATATCAGGAGGAAGCGTCAATGAGAAGAGTTTCGTTAACAGTTTTCGCCAAGGGTGCCTACCTATAATTTAAAGATGCATAAAAGCGTGCATGCCTGGATTTTGCTGATGCCGGTGGTTTCCCTTTGAAATAAAATCGAACGTGGAGTGGAACTATGCTGTACATCACTTTTACCCGAATTCTTTACCGGTAACAACGTTTATTTTTATCAATGTGTAGTCAAAGTCAAAACGAAATGCATCGGCCGTGCCCAACTTTCACTAAGCGCCCAACCTTCGCTAAGTGAATCTTTTGTGTGATCAACGTTTTGTGTGAATCTAAGTGAAATCAACGCACACAGTGAATCTTTTTTGGCAGGATATTGACACACAGTGGACACAATTATGAGAGACAGATTATCCAGGTAGACTTTAAGTAACTCATGGCTTGCAAAATTATATTGAACTACTCAACGATGGAAGGAAAAAATTACGTAGCTTACCTATTTGTGGCATGATCTTGAGGTTGAACACCTGCTTATCTGTTGGACTTTTTGATACGCGGAAGAGTGCATTCTTGTTTGGTGAACCTTTGGAGCATTCGCAGGACCTGGAAAACAGGACAGGTGTCAACAAACTTTATACATATTTCCATAATCTATTCTCATTCATAAGAATACCAGAGTGCATTTGATAAATGCCCTTCAGCACACACAGTAAACGCGTCATTGCCATGAGACAGGGCAGGCAACGGATCGTGAGTTTCGGCTGCGTGGTGCAGCTCGTCGTCTGCTGCTACACGGCACGGCTCGTCCCGTGCCAGTGTGGCACAGCACAGCACACCACTCACGGACTGCTGCTGCTGCCGACGGCGGCGTAAGCGAATCGCAGCAGTCGACATATCTGCGGGCAGTACTGTGCGGGCACTCCCGGCAGCCGAAGCCAGTCGCCACTGAGCAGGCCGCTGGCTGCCATGAAGAACGTATGTGTCTGTACCAGAGCTGTGGCATGGAAAATTCCCATCATGCGTCACGAGAAACTACTCATACAAGCCTCTGTGTAAAAATGTCCTCATTTGTTGGCATATTTAATCAAAACATTCCGACATTGGACACCACATGACAAACATTCAGACTTAATAACAACTCAGAAAAAGTAGTAGATATTTCCCTGTTTTGGGTATATAATTCTCATAACTTAAAACGGTGTTGTTAAGGGAGATGTTTAAACTTATGGTATATTTTCTCAATGAAACAATGTAAACAAATTCGTTTTTCACCGAAATGTGCGCATTATAGAAAAGCAAGGATGGTCAAAACATCATTAAGTTGGCTAGTCACAAATAGAGCATAATATGTATATTTTCTGCTAACCGCTTGATATTTTCCAGGAGATATCTCGCTATTCAGGAGGCGGCATTTGCCATACCCTGAATGAAATGGCTTATTCTGATGTCCATGCGCACAGTTCATTCTATTTTCCAGCTTAGCTGTTTCGGTATCTTATCTTTCAGCAACAACTTAAATGAATAATTACAATATCATGGTCTATGTCATGATGGACGGAATATTGCTGAGGCTGCACGCACTCGGCGCTAGCTGCCAACTGGCCGGCCGCCTGATGCCGACCCAGTCTGACCGGTCACGGGACAGGTCAGCCAGCAGGCCAATCAGAGAGACGGACCGGCCAGTGGGCTTGGCCGGTCGGCCAGGCGAGCGGGAGTCGCAAAATCAGTGCAGGGTCATCCCCATCATCCCCGGGTCAATCATCCCCGGGTCTGACCGACAGACAGACAGACAAAAGTTATTAAAACAGTAAGTTATATTTCATATTTTAGCATTACAAAAACTATTAAAGACCATTATCAAATGGGACCAACAAAGAAATACATTTCCTAAGAAAGTTAAGGCGCGGTTATTCTGGGAGCGATACGTGCAAAGGTAGACTGAACTGCTCCGGCACTCAGCGAGCAGACCGGTGAGATGACGCACCATGTCACACCAGGGTCACGTACCGCCATGGGGTCTTCCCTGTTTTTGCCACTTCTGTCCCGCCTGCCCAGCACCGAATTTGAAGGCGACGACCACCCATCTGTGTATTAAAGTCTTGCGGCCTCCGACGGTCCCTCGCTTCACCAGCAACATATCTGCAACAACCGCGTTTCTTGTTACTATGCAGCCTCCCGATGGTCACCCGACAACTGTGGAGCCTCACGATGGTCACCCTGTTACTATGGAGCCTCCCGATGGTCACCCGACAACTGTGGAGCCTCCCGATGGTCACCTTGTTACTATGGAGTCTCCCGATGGTCACCCGGTCACTGTGGAGCCTCCCGATGGTCACCCGACAACTGTGGAGCCTTCCGATGGTCACCCGGCCACTGTGGAGCATCCCGATGGTCACCCGGCCACTGTGGAGCCTCACGATGGTCACCCGGCCACTGTGGAGCCTCACGATGGTCACCCGACAACTGTGGAGCCTTCCGATGGTCACCCGACAACTGTGGAGCCTCCCGATGGTCACCCGACAACTGTGGAGCCTCCCGATGGTCACCCGACAACTGTGGAGCCTCCCGATGGTCACCCGACAACTGTGGAGCCTCCCGATGGTCACCCGGCCACTGTGGAGCCTCACGATGGTCACCCGGTCAATGTGGAGCCTCCCGATGGTCACCCGACAACTGTGGAGCCTCCCGATGGTCACCCGGTCACTGTGGAGCCTCACGATGGTCACCCGGTCACTGTGGAGCCTCCCGATAGTCACCCGGTCACTGTGGAGCCTTCCGATGGTCACCCGGTCACTGTGGAGCCTCACGATGGTCACCCGGTCACTGTGGAGCCTCCCGATGGTCACCCGGTCACTGTGGAGTCTTCCGATGGTCACCCGACAACTGTGGAGCCTGCCGATGGTCACCCGACAACTGTGGAGCCTCCCAATGGCCACCCGGCCACTGTGCAGCCTCCCGATGGTCACCAGGTCACTGTACAGCCTCCCGATGGCCACCAGGTCACTGTGGAGCCTCCCGATGGCCACCCGGCCACTGTGGAGCCTACCGATGGTCACCCGGTCACTGTGGAGCCTCACGATGGTCACCCGGCCACTGCTGAGCCTCCTGATGGTCACCAGGTCACTGTACAGCCTCCTGATGGCCACCCGGCCACTGTGTAGCCTCCCGATGGTCACCCGACAGCTGTGGAGCCTCCAGATGGTCACCCGGTCATTGTGGAGCCTCCCGAAGTTCACCCGGCCACTGTGGAGCCTCCTGATGGTCACCCGGACACTGTGGAGCCTCCCGATGGTCACCCGGTCACTGTGGAGCCTCCCGATGGTCACCCGGTCGCTGTTTAGCCTCACGATGGTTACCCGACAACTGGGGAGCCTACCGATGGTCACCCGGCCACTGTGGAGCCTACCGATGGTCATCCGACAACTGTGGAGCCTCCCGATGGTCACCCCGGCCACTGTGGAGCCTCCCGATGGTCACCCGACAACTGGGGAGCCTCCCGATGGTCACCCGGTCACTGTGGAACCTCCCGATGGTCACCCGGTCACTGGGGAGCCTCTCGATGGTCACCAGGTCACTGTGCAGAATACCATAGGATATTACAGCCTTGATGGCATCACAACACTGGTACGGTGTCTGCCAGGGGACACCGGATAAGGGGTGCACAAGTAAAGATGCAACATTTACAAAATCTTAAATGCGTAGCACACCACACCACAAATCTACAATTATCTGGCATGAAGATATCGACGTATGATCAACATACACCTGCTAATGCTTGGCGTATACTGCGTGTAAGAAGTGGCGTGGTGTGTCACCATTCAACTACAGCAGTGCGGAAACATGGCTCCTCTTGTCAGAAGGGAGGGGGAGAGCGACTTCTCACCGTGCGGTACCGGAGTGTCTTTCAGCGAGTCGAGCCGGATGATCTGGATGGTGTTGGCTGTCGTTCCGGTCGGCGTTTTTGTGGCGGCCAAGCGCACAGCGGCCACTGCGGCCTGCTGCAGACAGGCACAGCCGCTGCCAGTAGCGAGAACCACGCGCGCGAGCCCGTTAGTCGGCTGAGCAGTGTGACCGTGGGCTCCAGGATAGCGACCATCTCACACATAGCGGTAATGCGGCTCTAGTCGTGTCCCGCTGTTAACACGTGACTTACCCCTCCAGGAAGGAATCAAACATATGAAAATAGCGATAACCGGAAATGACGTATCAGTGAAGTTATGTTTAGTAATCTTTGGTTGAAAACCAGGTCTGCGTTTATGAGAACAACAGATAAAAACGAGTTGTTATAGAGTCAATAATGATATTTCAACTATCTGATACTGAACTTGGATCTATCTTCCGGGGGGTACCCCTCCAGGAAGGAATCAAACATATGGAAACTTATCGATAACCGGAAATGACGTCTAAGTGAAGTAATGTTCAGTAATCTTTGGCTGAAATCCAGGCCTGTGTTTATGAGAACACCGGGTAAAAACGAGTTGTGATAGAGTCAATAATGATATTTCAACTAACTGACACTGAACTTGGATTTGTGACTGCTATCTCCGATTTTCGATTTTTTTTAACACATGGGTATTCCTACAAAGATGAGAAGAGCAAGTAAAATTAATTGTAAAAAAATATGATGTATCTAATTATTGTCAATTCATTATTAACAATTACAAAGAACATTTCCATTTTTCGAAGAGTAAGTGAAAAGAAAAGAAACAGCGACTCTATCTGTTTACCATTATAAATATACGCCAATAATTTTTTCCTCGTATATCAATACCGATAAAAGAAACAATGTTTCGTCATCTTCACCCTGTAGACGAGAAACGACAATGTAAACATGTTTTGTGACGCCTAATGACCGTAATCGGCAGTTTGACCACGTGACTTCTGAAGACCTTCACTGAGGCGAGAAAACCTGAGAAGAGTACCGGGAACTCCAAGGCACAAAAAACAATACCGATAGTTAATTTACTGCTGTGTATAATTGCTTCATTTTTGCAAACAATATCGTAGTTATCCACACGTTGGTGGCATGGCCAAACATTGTTCTTGCTTTCTTTAACCTGATCTGTGACGTTATCAGTGACCCGGAGGTTAACAATCAATTCCTCGAGACATACCTTCCAGGACTATCCAATATCGACTCAATGATCAAAATCGGTTCAACCGGAACGGAGATACAAGTGGCGGTGAACAAATCCAAGAAGTCGATTTACGGAACTACCGTAGTTACTGAGTTAACATCTTATTCTCACCCGTGAGTCAAATTTGTCAGCTCAGCAGCACTGCAAAAATGCCAATAGACAAATGACACTATTTCCAGGGACAGTTTAAACTGGTTTAAAACGGATAGCTTAAAACGGATTAGTTGGTTTCCGGCTAGGTAAGTGGGCATATCTGGTTAGCAATCATCGTGTACGAGAGGAGGCGTAACATCTTGGCAGGCTGGCGAGATATGCCCACTTACACGGCCGGAAACCAACTAATCCGTTATAGCTATATATTTTAAAGCAGCTTAAACTTCCCGTGGAAATCGGGTCAATGTCAGGGAAAATGATAAGTTAACCCGCCATTGACAGGGGGGGGGGGGGGGCGTTTAACGCCCCCTGATTAATTTTGGTAATAGCTGGAAAACTAACAGCGCTATCAACGTGAAACTTCGGATACCTTCTTATAAATCATTTTTACGTATTGTGCGATACAAAATCGGATTTTTTCTTCTTCTCGAGTTCTAGCGAATTTCGTGACCTCACTACACATGAGTTTTACACCAAAATCAGCTAAATTTGCCAAGCCGTACACATGCCACATTTGAAGAAAATGCAATCTAAAAACGCCAAAAGATAGCAAAATCCGAGATAACTGCTAACAACTGGTTATCTCGGATATTTAACAAATTTAGTTGTTGACCCCCAAAGCTCAAAAAAAATGGGGAAAATTATCCCAAAATCACAATTTTCTAAAATATTCAAAAAACCGGAAGATATGTCAGAGAATCATACCTAGGCAACTACCATGACAAATTTCAAGCTCATATCTCCATTTTGACTGACATGCCATCTAAAGTATGGGTAACTTATGACGTCATATTTTTTTTCTATTCATTTTTTCATTTTTTCATTTTTTTAAACTTTTATTTACTAGATACAGACGAAAAAATGCCGCCACTGTATTTCTGAGAAAACACTGGTCTAGGAACATTCCCTTTTTCTTTAGATTTAACAATTTAAAATTTGTGACCTTCGGTGACATGCACTTGACCTGAAATTGACATTTACTTGACGTAAATGAAGTCAGGTGGTAAAATGACTATCACTATCGAATTATACGTGGAAAATAACTCATAAAACATATGTTGCATGACTTTCAAACATATTTTGGGCTAGTGACCTTTTGTGACCTGACCTTGACCATGACATAGTCCAACAATCTCACCTTAGCTCAGGTACGTTATTTATCATACTTTTGCCAGCACTTTGGGTGAAACTGGTCGCAATCGAAAGCTTTGGATAGAAAGTATGGCCCATAAACTCAAATACGCCGATTTTGACATTTGACCTGATCGTGACCGGACATTTGACCTCACTTTTATATTTTTAGCATGCTATAGATTTGTATCATTGAGAGCTTTCGATTGCCGCCTTGCGAGTCTCGCTGCGATCATTGGTTCGGAAGATAACCAGGGGCGTTTAACGCCCCCCTCTCAGTCAATGGCGTTCTGCTGAGACCCCCGTCAATGCCGGGTTAAACCAGAATTCATATTACTGCCATTTATTTTGCGTCAGATATGTACAAGTTCCGTCTAAAAACCCAGCATGCTTTAGTTTGAGTTTAAACACTCAATTTGCTGTGGAACATATGGGGTATCATTGGCCCTTAACGTACGCCAAATTTGTTCCATGGAAGAAATGTTAATATTATGGAGTACATGCCATCCGTTAACCGTATATTTATGTGATAGTTTATATAGTTGTATCTTACTGAAGTTAGATAGAGCTGTTTTAGTATCGTACATGCCTTGGGGGCGTCGACAAAACCACATGTACGAGCGTACCCCACGCGCTGCACTACCATCCATATCAGAATGCAATTTGGCAAGAGTCAAAATGATTTGATAGTCAATTCAATGGCGGAAACCCGACTGCAATAGGTTGAGAAGTGCCAAAGTTATTAGATTATGAAAAAGCGGTTGTACGTACGATACGGGCCAAACATCAATTTGTCTAGTAAGTTGCCGAAAAAACCTGACGGGCGCTTCGCGCCAGCTCGGCAACAATATACAATTCTACTGGTCTAAGCACCCAAATTTTGTCAGTCCTCAGAAAATAGTGACGGGCGCGAGTCGCAGACTCACACGGGGTTGAAGCGCACGGCGGCGTAGGCGAACCCGTCAGCGCCGCAAATCAGCGGGCAGTAGGCAGCCAGATGATAACCCAGGGACGAATACGTCTTGCTGTCGGGCAGAACGAATCGCCAGCTTTTCGGAGGCTTCGATGTCAAGTACAGCACTTGGACGTTGGTCTGCGGAGAGCCTGCAGCGGAGAAGGGCTGTCAGTCGCCGATGCTGCACCGGCCACTGAGCTGCCGTTCGCATGACAAACAGCTCAGCAGAACAGCAGCTGGAGCACATTCCAGGACAGATCGACCAGCACAATATGGAAATAATACCACACATCTCAAACTTATATCAAACTAGGTATTGGCCGTTATCTGGGCAGCAGATTCACGCGGTGAAATGTTGGGCCAAGTCCTTTGAATGGTCTGAGTGTTACAGCCTCGGCAACTTTGCAACGTAGTGCAAAACTCTCATTTTCAGCGGACAATATCTCCAATCTAAATCATGGGAGTCATATCAAACTAGATATCATCAGATTCATCAGCAACCATAAACTAATTGATTTAATCATTGTTTTTGGAAAATACAAATTGTTGGAATGTTAACACGTGATATCAGCTCAGCTCAAGTTATTTTATAATGTGGGCTGGCCGTATAAAGTTAGGAATCTATCAATGCCAGAACCGCCTTCGATACATTGGCCTTCGATGGTAAAAAATCGGAGATAGTCTTTTCTTTTCTACATATTTTACTTAAGTTTTTTTTCATTTGGAAAGTCATGTCAGCAGCACACATGTCTTTGGAAATAACTTTGCAAGGAATTGTGTGAATAGCTCAATTCAACGGCATTATGCGTATCTCATCGCCCTGCTTCCAAACATATATACCATGAACCCTAGTCGCTCTGTAACCTCAAGGTCACGTAACCTGAAGTCACCCGATGCAGTCCGCATCAGATCAACCAATCCATAACAGATTACTTCTCATATTTCGATGGAACTACGTTTCAGAGGTTACCTGGCCTGTAGATTCACGCTGTGAACTCTCAGCCTATTTCGTTGAACGGTTTTCGAGTTATAGCCTCAGGTATCCTTTCGATGTGACACAAAACTGTAATTTGCAGCGGGCAACATCTCCCATATAAATAATTTGAATCATATAAGCCTATATATCATCAGAATACCCATTAACCACAGATTAATTTAATATAACCTGTATTTGGAAATTAGAATATACACTGAAAACCTAAGGAGACCATGCATGATTCTTCGAGAGGTCTCCGAACCCACTTGCCATTCTCTGCAGAGAGCCACACGTTTCGAAACCATGCCGTGTTCTCCATGGTCTCAGAACACGTCAACATTCTCAGCGGAGAAGGTACAGGTGAAACCATGCATGCTTCTCAGCAACCATGGGCGGTTCTCGAATAATTATTGCGGCGCTGGCCGGAATTGTGCACATGCTAAGCGATACCCCGGTGCCCTTGGTTCAAAGAACACTGAATCATGTGCGTTGCGTAGCGGCGGGGCATTTTTCGTTTTACTTTTGATTTTGTTTTTGCTTTATTTGGGATTTTTTTCTTCTGCATTTTCTCTTAATTTGTACTTTATTTTTGGGTTTTGGTGGTGCCCCGGGGCGGTCGTGCCCTGGTGCTCCCGGCACGGTGGTGACCCTTCACGACCCAGGGGGGGTCATGACCCCCGTGACCCCACCCGCTGGATCTGCCACTGGAGATATTGCTCACTGAAAATAAGAGTTTCGCATGGTATTACGAAGTTCACGAATTACGGCCCATATAACCCCCGACACATAGTTGTATCGTAATCTGAGATTTAAAGATGTTATGGCTTGGTCAATCTGACATGATATACCCCAGCAGTATTGGAAGCACACTGGCAACACTCCCGCAGTCAGACATACGGTACACTGGCACACTGACAATAATGAAATCCAGTCGATTTCATCGTGTTAAATGCCTTTACGGGCGGCATGCTTTCTTTTAATTAACAATACATTAAAAAGCAATAACTCACCACTGAATATGAATTGCAGGAATTCGTTCTTCATTGAGGTTACTGATGTCATTTTCCCTGCGAATAAAACATGAAACAGAACTATATCAGGAGGAAGCGTCAATGAGAAGAGTTTCGTTAACAGTTTTCGCCAAGGGTGCCTACCTATAATTTAAAGATGCATAAAAGCGTGCTTGCCTGGATTTTGCTGATGCCGGTGGTTTCCCTTTGAAATAAAATCGAACGTGGAGTCGAACTATGCTGTACATCACTTTTACCCGAATTCTTTACCGGTAACAACGTTTATTTTTATCAGTGCGTAGTCAAAGCCAAAACGAAATGCATCGGCCGTGCCCAACTTTCACTAAGCGCCCAACCTTCGCTAAGTGAATCTTTTGTGTGATCAACGTTTTGTGTGAATCTAAGTGAAATCAACGCACAAAGTGAATCTTTTTTGGCAGGAGATTGACACACAGTGGACACAATTATGAGAGACAGATTATCCAGGTAGACTTTAAGTAACTCATGGCTTGCAAAATTATATTGAACTACTCAACAATGGAAAGAATAAAGTACATAGCTTACCTATTTGTGGCATCGCCATGAGGCTGAACACCTGCTTATCGTTAGGACTTTTCGATACGCGGAAGAGTGCATTCTTGTTTGGTGAGCCTTTGGAGCATTCGCAGGACCTGAAAAACAGGACAGGTGTCAACAAACTTTATACATATTTCCATAATCTATTCTCATTCATAACAATACCATAGTGCATTTGATAAATGCCCTTCAGCACACACAGTAAACGCGTCATTGCCATGAGACAGGGCAGGCAACGGATCGTGAGTTTCGGCTGCGTGGTGCAGCTCGTCGTCTGCTGCTACACGGCACGGCTCGTCCGGTGCCAGTGTGGCACAGCACAGCACACCACTCACGGACTGCTGCTGCTGCCGACGGCGGCGTAAGCGAATCGCAGCAGTCGACATATCTGCGGGCAGTACTGTGCGGGCACTCCCGGCAGCCGAAGCCAGTCGCCACTGAGCAGGCCGCTGGCTGCCATGAAGAACGTATGTGTCTGTACCAGAGCTGTGGCATGGAAAATTCCCATCATGCGTCACGAGAAACTACTCATACAAGCCTCTGTGTAAAAATGTCATCATTTGTTGGCATATTTAATCAACACATTCCGACATTGGACACCACATGACAAACATTCAGACTTAATAACAACTCAGAAAAAGTAGTAGATATTTCCCTGTTTTGGGTATATAATTCTCATAACTTAAAACGGTGTTGTTAAGGGAGATGTTTAAACTTATGGTATATTTTCTCAATGAAACAATGTAAACAAATTCGTTTTTCACCGAAATGTGCGCATTATAGAAAAGCGAGGATGGTCAAAACATCATTAAGCTGGCTAGTCACAAATAGAGCATAATATGTATATTTTCTGCTAACCGCTTGATATTTTCCAGGAGATATTTCGCTATTCAGGAGGCGGCATTTGCCATACCCTGAATGAAATGGCTTATTCTGATGTCCATGCGCACAGTTCATTCTATTTTCCAGCTTAGCTGTTTCGGTATCTTATCTTTCAGCAACAACTTAAATGAATAATTATAATATCATGGTCTATGTCATGATGGACGGAATATTGCTGAGGCTGCACGCACTCGGCGCTAGCTGCCAACTGGCCGGCCGCCTGATGCCGACCCAGTCTGACCGGTCACGGGACAGGTCAGCCAGCAGGCCAATCAGAGAGACGGACCGGCCAGTGGGCTCGGCCGGTCGGCCAGGCGAGCGGGAGTCGCAAAATCAGTGCAGGGTCATCCCCATCATCCCCGGGTCAATCATTCCCGGGTCTGACCGACAGACAGACAGACAAAAGTTATTAAAACAGTAAGTTATATTTGATATTTTAGCATTACAAAAACTATTAAAGACCATTATCAAATGGGACCAACAAAGAAATACATTTCCTAAGAAAATGAAGGCGCGGTTATTCTGGGAGCGATACGTGCAAAGGTAGACTGAACTGCTCCGGCACTCAGCGAGCAGACCGGTGAGATGACGCACCATGTCACACCAGGGTCACGTACCGCCATGGGGTCTTCCCTGTTTTTGCCACTTCTGTCCCGCCTGCCCAGCACCGAATTTGAAGGCGACGACCACCCATCTGTGTATTAAAGTCTTGCGGCCTCCGACGGTCCCTCGCTTCACCAGCAACATATCTGCAACAACCGCGTTTCTTGTTACTATGCAGCCTCCCGATGGTCACCCGAAAACTGTGGAGCCTCACGATGGTCACCCTGTTACTATGGAGCCTCCCGATGGTCACCCGACAACTGTGAAGCCTCCCGATGGTCACCTTGTTACTATGGAGTCTCCCGATGGTCACCCGGTCACTGTGGAGCCTCCCGATGGTCACCCGACAACTGTGGAGCCTTCCGATGGTCACCCGGCCACTGTGGAGCATCCCGATGGTCACCCGGCCACTGTGGAGCCTCACGATGGTCACCCGGCCACGATGGAGCCTCACGATGGTCACCCGACAACTGTGGAGCCTTCCGATGGTCACCCGACAACTGTGGAGCCTCCCGATGGTCACCCGGTCAATGTGGAGCCTCCCGATGGTCACCCGACAACTGTGGAGCCTCCCGATGGTCACCCGGTCACTGTGGAGCCTCACGATGGTCATCTGGTCACTGTGGAGCCTCCCGATGGTCACCCGGTCACTGTGGAGCCTTCCGATGGTCACCCGGTCACTGTGGAGCCTCACGATTGTCACCCGTTCACTGTGGAGCCCGCCGATGGTCACCCTGTCACTGTGGAGCCTTCCGATGGTCACCCGACAACTGTGGAGCCTGCCGATGGTCACCCGACAACTGTGGAGCCTCCCAATGGCCACCCGGCCACTGTGCAGCCTCCCGATGGTCACCAGGTCACTGTACAGCCTCCCGATGGCCACCAGGTCACTGTGGAGCCTCCCGATGGCCACCCGGCCACTGTGGAGCCTACCGATGGTCACCCGGTCACTGTGGAGCCTCACGATGGTCACCCGGCCACTGTTGAGCCTCCTGATGGTCACCAGGTCACTGTACAGCCTCCCGATGGCCACCCGGCCACTGTGTAGCCCCCCGATGGTCACCCGACAACTGTGGAGCCTCCAGATGGTCACCCGGTCACTGTGGAGTCTCCCGAAGTTCACCCGGCCACTGTGGAGCCTCCTGATGGTCACCCGGACACTGTGGAGCCTTCCGATGGTCACCCGGTCACTGTGGAGCCTCCCGATGGTCACCCGGTCGCTGTTTAGCCTCACGATGGTTACCCGACAACTGGGGAGCCTACCGATGGTCACCCGGCCACTGTGGAGCCTACCGATGGTCATCCGACAACTGTGGAGCCTCCCGATGGTCACCCCGGCCACTGTGGAGCCTCCCGATGGTCACCCGACAACTGGGGAGCCTCCCGATGGTCACCCGGTCACTGTGGAACCTCCCGATGGTCACCCGGTCACTGGGGAGCCTCTCGATGGTCACCAGGTCACTGTGCAGAATACCATAGGATATTACAGCCTTGATGGCATCACAACACTGGTTCGGTGTCTGCCAGGGGACACCGGATAAGGGGTGCACAAGTAAAGATGCAACATTTACAAAATATTAAATGCGTAGCACACCACACCACAAATCTACAATTATCTGGCATGAAGATATCGACGTATGATCAACATACACCTGCCAATACTTGGCGTATACTGCGTGTAAGAAGTGGCGTGGTGTGCCACCATTCAACTACAGCAGTGCGGAAACATGGCTCCTCTTGTCAGAAGGGAGGGGGAGAGCGACTTCTCACCGTGCGGTACCGGAGTGTCTTTCAGCGAGTCGAGCCGGATGATCTGGATGGTGTTGGCTGTCGTTCCGGTCGGCGTTTTTGTGGCGGCCAAGCGCACAGCGGCCACTGCGGCCTGCTGCAGACAGGCACAGCCGCTGCCAGTAGCGAGAACCACGCGCGCGAGGCCGTTAGTCGGCTGAGCAGTGTGACCGTGGGCTCCAGGATAGCGACCATCTCACACATAGCGGTAATGCGGCTCTAGTCGTGTCCCGCTGTTAACACGTGACTTACGGATGGTACCCCTCCAGGAAGGAATCAAACATATGGAAATGGCGATAACCGGAAATGACGTATCAGTGAAGTTATGTTTAGTAATCTTTGGTTGAAAGCCAGGTCTGCGTTTATGAGAACAACAGATAAAAACGAGTTGTGATAGTCAATAATGATATTTCAACTATCTGATACTGAACTTGGATCTATCTTCCGGGGGTACCCCTCCAGGAAGGAATCAAACATATGGAAACTTATCGATAACCGGAAATGACGTCTAAGTGAAGTAATGTTTAGTAATCTTTGGCTGAAAACCAGGCCTGTGTTTATGAGAACACCGGATAAAAACGAGTTGTGATAGAGTCAATAATGATATTTCAACTAACTGACACTGAACTTGGATTTGTGACTGCTATTTCCGATTTTCAATTTTTTTTTAACACATAGGTATGCCTACAAAGATGAGAAGAGCAAGTAAAATTAATTGTAACAAAATATGATGTATCTAATTATTGTCAATTCATTATTAACAATTACAAAGAACATTTCCATTTTTCGAAGAGTAAGTGAAAAGACAAGAAACAGCGACTCTATCTGTTTACCATTATAAATATACGCCAATAATTTTTCCCTCGTATATCAATACCGATACAAGAAACAATGTTTCGTCATCTTCACCCTGTAGACGAGAAACGACAATGTAAACATGTTTTGTGACGCCTAATGACCGTAATCGGCAGTTTGACCACGTAACTTCTGAAGACCTTCACTGAGGCGAGAAAACCTGAGAAGAGTACCGGGAACTCCAAGGCACAAAAAACAATACCGATAGTTAATTTACTGCTGTGTATAATTGCTTCATTTTTGCAAACAATATCGTAGTTATCCACACGTTCGTGGCATGGCCAAACTTTGTTTTTGCTTTACTTAACCTGATCTGTGACGTTATCAGTGACCCAGAGGTTAACAATCAATTCCTCGAGACATACCTTCCAGGACTATCCAATATCGACTCAATGATCAAAATCGGTTCAACCGAAACGGAGATACAAGTGACGGTGAACAAATCCAAGAAGTCGATTTACGGAACTACCGTAGTGGCTGAGTTAACATCTTATTCTCACCCGTGAGTCAAATTTGTCAGCTCAGCAGCACTGCAAAAATGCCAATAGACAAATGACACTATTTCCATGGACAGTTTAAACTAGTTTAAAACGGATAGCTTAAAATGGATTAGTTGGTTTCCGGCTAGGTAAGTGGGCATATCTGGTTAGCAATCATCGAGTACGAGAGGAGGCGTAACATCTTGGCAGGCTGGCGAGATATGCCCACTTACACGGCCGGAAACCAACAAATCCGTTATAGCTATATGTTTTAAAGCAGCTTAAACTTCCCGTGGAAATCGGGTCAATGACAGGGAAAATGATAAGCTAACCCGCCATTGACTGGGGGGGGGGGGGCGTTTAACGCCCCCCCCCCTGATTAATTTTGGTAATAGCTGGAAAACTAACAGCGCTATCAACGTGAAACTTCGGATACCTTCTTATAAATCATTTATACGTATTGTGCGATACAAAATCGGGTTTTTTCTTCTTCTCGAGTTATAGCGAATTTCGTGACCTCACTACACATGATTTTTACACAAAAATCAGCTAAATTTGCCAAGCCATACACATGCCACATTTGAAGAAAATGCAATCTAAAAACGCCAAAAGATAGCAAATTGCAACTGCTAACAACTGGTTATCTCGGATATTTAACAAATTTAGTTTTTGACCCCCAAAGCTCAAAAAAAATTGGGGAAAATTATCACAAAATCACAATTTTCTAAAATATTCAAAAAACCGGAAGATATGTCAGAGAATCATACCTAGGCAACTACCATGACAAATTTCAAGCTCATATCTCCATTTTGACTGACATGCCATCTAAAGTATGGGTAACTTATGACGTCATATTTTTTTCTATTCATTTTTTCATTTTTTCATTTTTTAACCTTTATTTACTAGATACAGACGAACAAATGCCGCCACTGTATTTCTGAGAAAACACTGGTCTAGGAACATTCCCTTTTTCTTTAGATTTAACAATTTAAAATTTGTGACCTTCGGTGACATGCACTTGACCTGAAATTGACATTTACTTGACGTAAATGAAGTCAGGTGGTAAAATGACTATCACTATCGAATTATACGTGGAAAATAACTCATAAAACATATGTTGCATGACTTTCAAACATATTTTGGGCTAGTGACCTTTTGTGACCTGACCTTGACCATGACATAGGCCAACAATCTCACCTTAGCTCAGGTACGTTATTTATCATACTTTTGCCAGCACTTTGGGTGAAACTGGTCGCAATCGAAAGCTTTGGATAGAAAGTATGGCCCATAAACTCAAATACGCCGATTTTGACATTTGACCTGATCGTGACCGGACATTTGACCTCACTTTTATATTTTTAGCATGCTATAGATTTGTATCATTGAGAGCTTTCGATTGCCGCCTTGCGTGTTTCGCTGCGATCATTGGTTCGGAAGATAACCAGGGGCGTTTAACGCCCCCCCCTCTCAGTCAATGGTGTTCTGCTGAGACCCCAGTCAATGCCGGGTTAAACCAGAATTCATATTACTGCCATTTATTTTGCGTCAGATATGTACAAGTTCCGTCTAAAAACCCAGCATGCTTTAGTTTGAGTTTACAAACTCAATTTGCTGTGGAACATATGGGGTATCATTGGCCCTTAACGTACGTCAAATTTGTTCCATGGAAGAAATGTTGATATTATGGAGTACATGCCATCCGTGATCCGTATATTTATGTGATAGTTTATATAGTTGTATCTTACTGAAGTTAGATAGAGCTGTTTTAGTATCGTACATGCCTTGGGGGCGTCGACAAAACCACATGTACGAGCGTACCCCACGCGCTGCACTACCATCCATATCAGAATGCAATTTGGCAAGAGTCAAAATGATTTGATAGTCAATTCAATGGCGGAAACCCGACTGCAATAGGTTGAGAAGTGCCAAAGTTATTAGATTATGAAAAAGCGTTTGTACGTACGATACGGGCCAAACATCAATTTGTCTAGTAAGTTGCCGAAAAAACCTGACGGGCGCTTCGCGCCAGCTCGGCAACAATATACAATTCTACTGGTCTAAGCACCCAAATTTTGTCAGTCCTCAGAAAATAGTGACGGGCGCGAGTCGCAGACTCACACGGGGTTGAAGCGCACGGCGGCGTAGGCGAACCCGTCAGCGCGGCAAATCAGCGGGCAGTAGGCAGCCAGATGATAACCCAGGGACGAATACGTCTTGCTGTCGGGCAGAACGAATCGCCAGCTTTTCGGAGGCTTCGATGTCAAGTACAGCACTTGGACGTTGGTCTGCGGAGAGCCTGCAGCGGAGAAGGGCTGTCAGTCGCCGATGCTGCACCGGCCACTGAGCTGCCGTTCGCATGACAAACAGCTCAGCAGAACAGCAGCTGGAGCACATTCCAGGACAGATCGACCAGCACAATATGGAAATAATACCACACATCTCAAACTTCTATCAAACTAGGTATTGGCCGTTATCTGGGCAGCAGATTCACGCGGTGAAATGTTGGGCCAAGTCCTTTGAATGGTCTGAGTGTTACAGCCTCGGCAACTTCGCAATGTAGTGCAAAACTCTCATTTTCAGAGGACAATATCTCCAATCTAAATCATGGAAGTCATATCAAACTAGATATCATCAGATTCATCAGCAACCATAAACTAATTGATTTAATCATTGTTTTTGGAAAATACAAATTGTTGGAATGTTAACACGTGATATCAGCTCAGCTCAAGTTATGTTATAATGTGGGCTGGCCGTATAAAGTTAGGAATCTATCAATGCCAGAACCGCCTTCGATACATTGGCCTTCGATGGTAAAAAATCGGAGATAGTCTTTTCTTTTCTACATATTTTACTTAAGTTTTTTTTTCATTTGGAAAGTCATGTCAGCAGCACACATGTCTTTGGAAATAACTTTGCAAGGAATTGTGTGAATAGCTCAATTCAACGGCATTATGCCTATCTCATCGCCCTGCTTCCAAACATATATACCATGAACCCTAGTCGACGGCTGGGAGCAGGCCCATTAAATTTTGGGACTTTTCATTGAATTGAATACCGCATTTAGAGTCAAAATTTTGAGTTCTTAACCTGAACAGAGGCGGTTCCAGGGCACAGTTTTGGGTGGGTTCGGAGGCGACATTTGGCAATAATACGGAAATGCGATCTTCACGGATTCTTCCTAATTTCCTCAAGTATGTAGGAGTTACATCGGTTTACGGTGATTGCAACAAGTGCAAATTAGTTGATGTTATTGAAATATCATAAAGATTGCATGGCAGAGGCGGTTTCAGGGGCTTGAAAAAGGGGGGTTTCCAGGAAGTATTCAATGCTTGGCGGGAAGCCAATAGAGCAATGTAAGGGACATTTATAGCTATAAAGATGTAAAAGATAGCTTCTGATTCCATTATTTGCATAATTTATTACTTATAGAGTTTCAGGAGCGTGTTCAGGCACATGAAAAGGGAGGGGGAGGGGGGGGGGGGGGTGACTGACATAGTGATGACGATATGCCAGCGATAACATCGCAATAGACGTTTAGCTTATAATGATATATGTACGTATGAGGCCAGACAAGGGAATAAAGTCATTTTGTTTTGCAGAGGCGTGCTCAGGAATGGAAGAAAGGGGGTCATATTATTGCAAGGAAACTAAGAGGCATGGGCGTACAATGACATAACATACTGCAGTTTTCGGATGAAACACGCACCACAGGCTACTCTACGAACGATTATAAGATAATAGGCGAGATCAGGTAGGGTAAAAAGGGGGATAAGCAATGTTAATTGAAGTTGTAAGTGAAATAGTCACTGTTGACTAGTTAGTATCATAATAGCGGATAATATACTTATAAAAAGGTCTTGCGCCGCCCCAGTTTGGATCCAGGATACGCCTATGATGAAGTAAAACATGCAAAAACGAACTATCTAAGATCAGTAACATATTTATAGTGCTGGGTAGCAATTTGTCTGCGGTTAAGATTTTTTTTCCCAAATTGACCTCCCTTTTTCACTAACCTTGTACCGCCTATGGTAAAAAATATGATTTATAACTGTTTTTCTAATGTCACAAGCACAGACCATTTCATTTATCAAAAAAACAAAACAAAAAAATGGTTTTATTACGCATTTACTTCACCCCCATATTGAGTGACCTGCACACGCCTATGATTTTTGAATTTTCAAACGTCACCGTTATATATCAATTCCCAATTCAATCTATATCGATTCCTATTAGTTGTGTTAAAATCGGTCGATAAACATGAAAACTATGTTGGATCAAAAATACCACTACAATTCGTCGTTTTTGCCCCCCTGTTGCCCCCCTATCGAAAATTTAAATTTTGTATTATTTGAAAATGTAGAACGTGTTGAGGGGAACCAAAAACCGTTTCATTTTTGAAAATAGGACGGATAGATCTCGAGATCTCAGGGGGGGGGGGCGAATCAGCCCCCCCCTGTTATAAATAGGGGTAGCCAGGAGCCTGTTACAAATAGGGTTAAAGATGTTATGGCTTGGTGAATCTGACATGAAATACCCCAGCAGTATCGGAAGCACACTGACAATACTCCCGCAGTCAGACACACGGTACACTGACACACTGACAATACTGAAATCCAGTCGATTTGATCGTGTTAAATGCCTTTACGGGCGGCATGCTTTCTTGTAATTAACAATACATTAAAAAGCAATAACTCACCACTGAATATGAATTGCAGGAATTCGTTCTTCCTTGAGGTTACTGATGTCATTTTCCCTGCGAATAAAACATGAAACAGAACTATATCAGGAGGAAGCGTCAATGAGAAGAGTTTCGTTAACAGTTTTCGCCAAGGGTGCCTACCTATAATTTAAAGATGCATAAAAGCGTGCATGCCTGGATTTTGCTGATGCCGGTGGTTTCCCTTTAAAATAAAATCGAACGTGGAGCCGAACTATGCTGTACATCACTTTTACCCGAATTATTTACCGGTAACAACGTTTATTTTTATCAGTGTGTAGTCAAAGTCAAAACGAAATGCATCGGCCGTGCCCAACTTTCACTAAGCGCCCAACCTTCGCTAAGTGAATCTTTTGTGTGATCAACGTTTTGTGTGAATCTAAGTGAAATCAACGCACACAGTGAATCTTTTTTGGCAGGATATTGACACACAGTGGACACAATTATGAGAGACAGATTATCCAGGTAGACTTTAAGTAACTCATGGCTTGCAAAATTATATTGAACTACTCAACAATGGAAAGAATAAAGTACATAGCTTACTTATTTGTGGCATGATCTCGAGGTTGAACACCTGCTTATCTGTTGGACTTTTTGATACGCGGAAGAGTGCATTCTTGTTTGGTGAACCTTTGGAGCATTCGCAGGACCTGGAAAACAGGACAGGTGTCAACAAACTTTATACATATTTCCATAATCTATTCTCATTCATAAGAATACCAGAGTGCATTTGATAAATGCCCTTCAGCACACACAGTAAACGCGTCATTGCCATGAGACAGGGCAGGCAACGGATCGTGAGTTTCGGCTGCGTGGTGCAGCTCGTCGTCTGCTGCTATACGGCACGGCTCGTCCCGTGCCAGTGTGGCACAGCACAGCACACCACTCACAGACTGCTGCTGCTGCCGACGGCGGCGTAAGCGAATCGCAGCAGTCGACATATCTGCGGGCAGTACTGTGCGGGCACTCCCGGCAGCCGAAGCCAGTCGCCACTGAGCAGGCCGCTGGCTGCCATGAAGAACGTATGTGTCTGTACCAGAGCTGTGGCATGGAAAATTCCCATCATGCGTCACGAGAAACTACTCATACAAGCCTCTGTGTAAAAATGTCCTCATTTGTTGGCATATTTAATCAAAACATTCCGACATTGGACACCACATGACAAACATTCAGACTTAATAACAACTCAGAAAAAGTAGTAGATATTTCCCTGTTTTGGGTATATAATTCTCATAACTTAAAACGGTGTTGTTAAGGGAGATGTTTAAACTTATGGTATATTTTCTCAATGAAACAATGTAAACAAATTCGTTTTTCACCGAAATGTGCGCATTATAGAAAAGCGAGGATGGTCAAAACACCATAAAGTTGGCTAGTCACAAATAGAGCATAATATGTATATTTTCTGCTAACCGCTTGATATTTTCCAGGAGATATCTCGCTATTCAGGAGGCGGCATTTGCCATACCCTGAATGAAATGGCTTATTCTGATGTCCATGCGCACAGTTCATTCTATTTTCCAGCTTAGCTGTTTCGGTATCTTATCTTTCAGCAACAACTTAAATGAATAATTACAATATCATGGTCTATGTCATGATGGACGGAATATTGCTGAGGCTGCACGCACTCGGCGCTAGCTGCCAACTGGCCGGCCGCCTGATGCCGACCCAGTCTGACCGGTCACGGGACAGGTCAGCCAGCAGGCCAATCAGAGAGACGGACCGGCCAGTGGGCTCGGCCGGTCGGCCAGGCGAGCGGGAGTCGCAAAATCAGTGCAGGGTCATCCCCATCATCCCCGGGTCAATCATCCCCGGGTCTGACCGACAGACAGACAGACAAAAGTTATTAATACAGTATGTTATATTTGATATTTTAGCATTACAAAAACTATTAAAGACCATTATCAAATGGGACCAACAAAGAAATACATTTCCTAAGAAAGTTAAGGCGCGGTTATTCTGGGAGCGATATGTTCAAAGATAGACTGAACTGCTCCGGCACTCAGCGAGCAGACCGGTGAGATGACGCACCATGTCACACCAGGGTCACGTACCGCCATGGGGTCTTCCCTGTTTTTGCCACTTCTGTCCCGCCTGCCCAGCACCGAATTTGAAGGCGACGACCACCCATCTGTGTATTAAAGTCTTGCGGCCTCCGACGGTCCCTCGCTTCACCAGCAACATATCTGCAACAACCGCGTTTCTTGTTACTATGCAGCCTCCCGATGGTCACCCGAAAACTGTGGAGCCTCACGATGGTCACCCTGTTACTATGGAGCCTCCCGATGGTCACCCGACAACTGTGAAGCCTCCCGATGGTCACCTTGTTACTATGGAGTCTCCCGATGGTCACCCGGTCACTGTGGAGCCTCCCGATGGTCACCCGACAACTGTGGAGCCTTCCGATGGTCACCCGGCCACTGTGGAGCATCCCGATGATCACCCGGCCACTGTGGAGCCTCACGATGGTCACCCGGCCACTATGGAGCCTCACGATGGTCACCCGACAACTGTGGAGCCTTCCGATGGTCACCCGACAACTGTGGAGCCTCCCGATGGTCACCCGGTCAATGTGGAGCCTCCCGATGGTCACCCGACAACTGTGGAGCCTCCCGATGGTCACCCGGTCACTGTGGAGCCTCACGATGGTCACCTGGTCACTGTGGAGCCTCTCGATGGTCACCCGGTCACTGTGGAGCCTTCCGATGGTCACCCGGTCACTGTGGAGCCTCACGATGGTCACCCGTTCACTGTGGAGCCCCCCGATGGTCACCCTGTCACTGTGGAGCCTTCCGATGGTCACCCGACAACTGTGGAGCTTGCCGATGGTCACCCGACAACTGTGGAGCCTCCCAATGGCCACCCGGCCACTGTGCAGCCTCCCGATGGTCACCAGGTCACTGTACGCCTCCCGATGGCCACCAGGTCACTGTGGAGCCTCCCGATGGCCACCCGGCCACTGTGGAGCCTACCGATGGTCACCCGGTCACTGTGGAGCCTCACGATGGTCACCCGGCCACTGCTGAGCCTCCTGATGGTCACCAGGTCACTGTACAGCCTCCCGATGGCCACCCGGCCACTGTGTAGCCCCCCGATGGTCACCCGACAGCTGTGGAGCCTCCAGATGGTCACCCGGTCACTGTGGAGCCTCCCGAAGTTCACCCGGCCACTGTGGAGCCTCCTGATGGTCACCCGGACACTGTGGAGCCTTCCGATGGTCACCCGGTCACTGTGGAGCCTCCCGATGGTCACCCGGTCGCTGTTTAGCCTCACGATGGTTACCCGACAACTGGGGAGCCTACCGATGGTCACCCGGTCACTGTGGAACCTCCCGATGGTCACCCGGTCACTGGGGAGCCTCTCGATGGTCACCAGGTCACTGTGCAGAATACCATAGGATATTACAGCCTTGATGGCATCACAACACTGGTTCGGTGTCTGCCAGGGGACACCGGATAAGGGGTGCACAAGTAAAGATGCAACATTTACAAAATCTTAAATGCGTAGCACACCACACCACAAATCTACAATTATCTGGCATGAAGATATCGACGTATGATCAACATACACCAGCCAATACTTGGCGTATACTGCGTGTAAGAAGTGGCGTGGTGTGCCACCATTCAACTACAGCAGTGCGGAAACATGGCTCCTCTTGTCAGAAGGGAGGGGGAGAGCGACTTCTCACCGTGCGGTACCGGAGTGTCTTTCAGCGAGTCGAGCCGGATGATCTGGATGGTGTTGGCTGTCGTTCCGGTCGGCGTTTTTGTGGCGGCCAAGCGCACAGCGGCCACTGCGGCCTGCTGCAGACAGGCACAGCCGCTGCCAGTAGCGAGAACCACGCGCGCGAGCCCGTTAGTCGGCTGAGCAGTGTGACCGTGGGCTCCAGGATAGCGACCATCTCACACATAGCGGTAATGCGGCTCTAGTCGTGTCCCGCTGTTAACACGTGACTTACGGATGGTACCCCTCCAGGAAGGAATCAAACATATGGAAATGGCGATAACCGGAAATGACGTATCAGTGAAGTTATGTTTAGTAATCTTTGGTTGAAAACCAGGTCTGCGTTTATGAGAACAACAGATAAAAACGAGTTGTGATAGTCAATAATGATATTTCAACTATCTGATACTGAACTTGGATCTATCTTCCGGGGGGTACCCCTCCAGGAAGGAATCAAACATATGGAAACTTATCGATAACCGGAAATGACGTCTAAGTGAAGTAATGTTTAGTCATCTTTGGCTGAAAACCAGGCCTGTGTTTATGAGAACACCGGATAAAAACGAGTTGTGATAGAGTCAATAATGATATTTCAACTAACTGACACTGAACTTGGATTTGTGACTGCTATTTCCGATTTTCATTTTTTTTTTAACACATAGGTATGCCAACAAAGATGAGAAGAGCAAGTAAAATTAATTGTAAAAAAATATGATGTATCTAATTATTGTCAATTCATTATTAACAATTACAAAGAACATTTCCATTTTTCGAAGAGTAAGTGAAAAGACAAGAAACAGCGACTCTATCTGTTTACCATTATAAATATACGCCAATAATTTTTCCCTCGTATATCAATACCGATACAAGAAACAATGTTTCGTCATCTTCACCCTGTAGACGAGAAACGACAATGTAAACATGTTTTGTGACGCCTAATGACCGTAATCGGCAGTTTGACCACGTAACTTCTGAAGACCTTCACTGAGGCGAGAAAACCTGAGAAGAGTACCGGGAACTCCAAGGCACAAAAAACAATACCGATAGTTAATTTACTGCTGTGTATAATTGCTTCATTTTTGCAAACAATATCGTAGTTATCCACACGTTCGTGGCATGGCCAAACTTTGTTTTTGCTTTATTTAACCTGATCTGTGACGTTATCAGTGACCCAGAGGTTAACAATCAATTCCTCGAGACATACCTTCCAGGACTATCCAGTATCGACTCAATGATCAAAATCGGTTCAACCGAAACGGAGATACAAGTGGCGGTGAACAAATCCAAGAAGTCGATTTACGGAACTACCGTAGTGGCTGAGTTAACATCTTATTCTCACCCGTGAGTCAAATTTGTCAGCTCAGCAGCACTGCAAAAATGCCAATAGACAAATGACACTATTTCCATGGACAGTTTAAACTAGTTTAAAACGGATAGCTTAAAATGGATTAGTCGGTTTCCGGCTAGGTAAGTGGGCATATCTGGTTAGCAATCATCGAGTACGAGAGGAGGCGAAACATCTTGGCAGGCTGGCGAGATATGCCCACTTACACGGCCGGAAACCAACAAATCCGTTATAGCTATATGTTTTAAAGCAGCTTAAACTTCCCGTGGAAATCGGGTCAATGACAGGGAAAATGATAAGTTAACCCGCCATTGACTGGGGGGGGGGGCGTTTAACGCCCCCCCCTGATTAATTTTGGTAATAGCTGGAAAACTAACAGCGCTATCAACAGTCCTGTTTACATCGCACTAAACAAATTCCACTAAATTTCCGATAAGTTGTGTGTAACGAGACTTTTTGTAGAATTTCCCTAGATTTAAAGATTGATGCGTATCCATGGACGACAAATATAATCCATGGTAATCTACTTCCTTATGAACTCATACGCCCTCGTAGCACAACGTCCTCGGCTTTCTGCAAGGCCGTATAAGAGAGGTAGAGACATCCGGGGATTTTAGCGCCAAAATCGCCTCAAATTAGCATGACGTCACCGGTGCTCTGGTCCGGCTCGGCTGTCGCCGCACGCGGCTCGGTGCGGTGAGAATATTTCGAACGGGATACGAATAGTTGCACCTAAGGTACGATTTTATTTAAGATTACGTTTACCGCGGACAATTATTCCTCCCTTAACCCGCGCCGTGCAGGGGGGGGGGGGGGGGGGGGGGCGTTTAGACGCCCCTTAAGGTTTTTCGAGGATAGCGAAGAAAAAACGGCGGCACGCAGCGCAGCCGTTTTTGGCACAGCTGTTCGGGCATCAATTGCGCACATTATGTTAAAAAAAATACCTCGGGTCATCTCAGGTCAGGTCACCAGACCAGGTCACGTGACCCCACCTCCAAAAAAAAATCCGGTGGCATCACAGCCACAGTTTTTGGCCGATCGATTTCGTACTTACAGGATTTCATAAGAGCAATAGTATCTACAATACATATATCTCAGATTTTTTTTTATATCGGTGATCTAAGTTCGGGTCAATTTCGTGACCCCATTATACGTCAATGGGGAAATAATCTAATGCTTCCTATTCTGAGGAAACGAATTATATCAGCCCAATTCCTACTGGATCATGTTATCATAGGCCATTCTTGAAGTTTCAGGTTCAATTTTTGTTCAGTGACCCCTACAGGGTCAGATGAGGTCATCTGAGGTCACCAACACTTTTTTGCCAATAACTCTTGACAAAATCAAGAAAGAGAAGTGCGACTGGCACCAATGTGTTTGTCTCGTCGAGGGACGTCTCCCCATGCGCAACATCACCTAATTGGGTCACACTTGACCTGAGGTCAAATTTTTAAGTTGACCTAACATGGTCATCATGCATATGATACGAAGCGCCGTGACGAGACAAATACAATGGCGTCAACATTATTGCCCTATCTTTGTTAGCTAAAAATATATTTGTGAAAACTGTTTTGCTAAAAAAATACCCTTTTGACATTTGATGAGCTCTGGAGCCTAAATCATTCACCTGAGCTCAAATCTGAGGACACCTTGCAAATTGCATTTTGCAAGAGCATTCCATTGTTTTTGTTTTGTTCCTAGCTATCATAGTTCCTGTGCTATCTGGGAATGTCTGGAGCGAAGTCCTAAAACTTGAAAATCTGACTCTTGATGACCTCTGGTGACCTCAATATTGACCTGAAAAACCTAAATAGTTTCGAAATACATTCTGAAGAGCTTTCGAACGGGGTTTTGGGTTTTTGTCTACGTCCCATAGGAGCCGAGTTAGAGGGGGCGTCGAAACGCCCCCCCCCCCACTCCCCGGCACGGCGAAGGTGGCGCCGAGCACCGGCACGACGCGGGTTAATTCATGCTGAGGGGAGACGGTCATACGCTGCCCCGGTCTGTGTGAGGGGCGACTCTCGAGACGGCCATACACTGCACCGGTATGACTGAGGGGTGAGACGGCTATACCCTAACCGGTCCGGCTGAGGGGGAGGGGGGGACGGCCACACGCTGCCCCGGTCTGGCTGAGGGGCGAGAAAGGGCATTGTTTTGGCTTAACCCTCGCCCGGGTAGGGCAAAATCACTACGTGTTCGGGTGGGGGTACGACCCCCCTTATCGTGTTGCCCCTAATTGAGCTAGAGCTTCGATTCAAAAACGAGCGTGTTGCTTGTGACGAGAGGAAGCTGTTGATACCCGATGCTAAGGTATTGGGTCATTAAGTGACCTCTGAGGTCATGTCAACGACCAAAAAGTCATCAAAATTGTAAATGCGTATCAATTTAATTTTATCGAGCTAGAATGGTGAATGAGCATATCATAATGCTTAATGGGTGCCAAATTCGTAATCAGCGTCACAAAATGTCCTACAAACTGCGAAATTCCAAAAAAGGTCATGTCAAGTCATCTGAGATCAGTGACCTCGGTTGACCTGTGGAAGCGCATGACCCCAGTGGAAAATATAATTATGTAAAATGGATCCCAAATTTGGAATCAGCGTCACAAAATGTCCTAGAAACCGTCAGAAGCCCAAACAAGTAATCTGAGGTCATCGGGGGTCAAGGACCTCAGTTGACCTCTGAAAAGGTCAATCGAGGTCACAATCTCAGTGGAAACCACATCTGTCACCTGGAAAGACATGTGCACATGCTCCTGAACAACAAACACTCGGAAACTGCACAAGTTACAAGCATCGATACTTCGGGACGCCATTTGCGCCTGACATGACCTTGAGGAACAGGTCATAGGTTACGGGTCATGTGGGTTAGAAATTCAAAATTGTCAGAGTAAGTGGACATTTTCCAAAGTACGGTACTGAAAGTTGCATTGCAATCGGTTGGAAATTACGCGAGTTATTCCAGAAAAAACCGAGGGGTGGCATTCACCCCCCCCCCTCCCCCAACCCGGGCGAGGGTTAATTCAAGATATGCTTTTAAGAAAGCAAAATATTTTAAAAGCATAGACTTGCAACCTAACTACCTAACTTACTTATCTAACGGCGACGACTTCAAATTGCCGGTCGTCAACATTCGTCAAAAGACCGCAAAACGCTCGAAAGCGCAGCTGAGGCGACGGGGCTGGCCACGACTGGACCAGAGCACCAGTGACGTCATCGCTAATGCTGCGCCGCTTGGCAGCCGATACATGGGGAATCCTGGGATGACACCCCATGGCTTTCTGTCGTAGCGAGTGGGTAGGGTAGTGAGTTTCTGTCTGATTTTTTATATTTTAAGTGATAGATAAACCTATCGCTGAAATACTGGCATCGTACAAAATAGTCAGAGCTACTGTGTTTGATTGTGCGTTTATATTTCAAGAAAGACGAGAGAAGAGTGCTTGTAATTTCACAACAGGAGCTGTTGAGAAGATTCACGCAAATGCTGGTCCCTATTTTTAGAATGTGTGTAGCTAATTTGGATGGTGTCGAGGCTATATATTCTTGTGATCCCGGGTCCTTCATGCAATGGTGTATGATTTGTGGGTGTACCAATAAATACAGTTTGGTGAAAACCTTGTGTCTTCAGTTTTGGAATTGGTTGAGTTTCTGCCCGCCCAAGATACACCTTCCCAAATTCTGCAGAGTCTAGTTGCCTGATCTGATCACACAACTCAAATCTTGCCACAATATCTCAATCTGCCAACAGCCCATCGCATGGTGACCATAATGCATCACCAATAGTAAAACAGGTTGATTAATTTCAGTCAGCTTTATTGACAAATCGCACAGATGTTCTCTTAGCTGGTCGGGTTCCCTATAGCTTTAGTGTCAGGAAAGGTAGCTTTAGTGTCAGGAAAGGGTGGGCATGGAATATAGGGAACCCTAATTTACAGACGCGCCAACCAAAAAGTGTAACAATATCCATAGTTAGGCTTTGCAAAGAAAATGGCTGGAATTGTGCGTCTTCCAGTAACAAAAGTCCCAGTATACAGTCCGATCAATCATATCCCTAGCATTGCTGAGGTTAATATCAATCCACTACCAGAGTTTTTACAGAGCCTCAAACAATCATGGCCTGATCAGATAAACCTAAGGGACTACTCTCCAGTATGCATACAGGTCATCATTAATACATGTGTTGAGCGACCGTTTGAAGCTTGACAAGACAGGAGCAGCGACAACCTCGTCAGGCAGCTGATTCCACATGCGGCACAATGTGGTGCTAATGTAGGTGATTTGGCGTCTGGTCACCTCAATGAAGATTGCGCTCCCATCCCTCAACAAGGGTGACAGTTTCCAGAGCATCTTCTGCAAGCAAAATGGAAAAAATAAAGGTTAATACAATATTCAGGGCAGGGTGGCAGGGCACAGCACAGCACACCGCACAGCCCTAGACATTAAATGTATTTTAACTTTGGTGCCCACTTATGCTGATTGGAACGGTGAGTATAGTGCTATGGTCCAGTGTTTATCTAGCTGGTTAATACATTAATTGCAAGAAAAAATACATAAATAACTCGTGATTCATACTTCTGCTTTCTTTGTAAAATATTTACCTTATTCTCATTATATTTTGAAATATTGGTTTTGATTCTTTGAATCGGAAGGAATCAATTCTCAAAATTGTGTCTGTGAATCAAACGGTGATTGAATCATTCATATTCCAAAATGAATCATGATTGTAAGTAAACAAGGATGATCAATAACATGGCAGCAATGTTTATTTTATATATAAAAGGCGAGAATAAGGAATAAGCTTTCACTGTTACAGCATCGTCACATCATGTACCAAACTTAACGGCTGTTCAATGCATGATATTGTTTGATTTAGAATACTTAGCCTTCTTGAATAGGACATTTTCTTGGACAAAAGAGCACATGCAACTTTTGATTAACTTTCAAATGTAAAAAAAATGAATCTGACGATGCCACAACGTTGAAAGCTTATTCCTTATTCTCACCTTTTATATATAAAATAAACATTACTGCCATGTTATTGATCATCCCTGTTTACTTATTCGCATTCATCATGGCAAAAATAACCATCAAACACATTAAACGAATCATGATTGAATCATTCCAAAAAAAAAATGAATCAATATCCAGTCTGTGACTAAACAAAAATTGATGAACATGATCCTTCACCTCTTCATGATGTACATATATCGCTTACCTTGATACTTCGAATTTTCACACCATAAGAAGCACGCACTTTTATAAATAATAATTAATAAACCATTAAAAAGAAACAAAAAAAGCACACAACGCCTTGTCATATACCCTTGCAAAAAGCTCTACTACATTTGTAATTATATAAGTGCGCCGATTTTGCCTACCATGTTCTTCTGATGCACTGAGAGCTGATTAGTCGAGAGCATGCGGAATCTGACAGAATTTTCATGTGGAATGACATATAGGAAAAAAGTTTGGCAGCACATCGTCATTTTTTTTTGCGATACAGGACCATATTTAAAGATATGCAGACATATTCTGGGGATAACACGGGAACGAAACACCGAACATCCATTCAAATATCAGTACCCTCAGAAAAATAGTTGTATGCAAATAAGTTATTTTCGATCAGAGAGTGTTTTATTTTTAGGTGTTGATTAGAAAATGTAAGCAATGAAATATAAAATGTTTTTTGTGTATATTATCCTGCTTGGAGAATAGCTTTTGAACTTATAAAGCAAGCCTTTTGTGTATAGAGAATTTATAGATAAAAAGCTGAAAAGTCTCGTTACACAGAACTTATCTGAAATTTAGTGGATTTTTTTTAGCGCTATGTAAACAGGACTAACGTGAAACTTCGGATACCTTCTTATAAATCATTTATACGTATTGTGCGATACAAAATCGGATTTTTTCTTCTTCTCGAGTTATAGCGAATTTCGTGACCTCACTACACATGAGTTTTACACAAAAATCAGCTAAATTTGCCAAGCCATACACATGCCACATTGGAATAAAATGCAATCTAAAAACGCCAAAAGATAGCAAATTGCAACTGCTAACAACTGGTTATCTCGGATATTTAACAAATTTAGTTTTTGACCCCCAAAGCTAAAAAAAAAATTGGGGAAAGTTATCACAAAATCACAATTTTCTAAAATATTCAAAAAACCGGAAGATATGTCAGAGAATCATACCTAGGCAACTACCATGACAAATTTCAAGCTCATATCTCCATTTTGACTGACATGCCATCTAAAGTATGGGTAACTTATGACGTCATATTTTTTTCTATTCATTTTTTCATTTTTTCATTTTTTTTTTACTTTTATTTACTAGATACAGACGAACAAATGCCGCCACTGTATTTCTGAGAAAACACTGGTCTAGGAACATTCCCTTTTTCTTTAGATTTAACAATTTAAAATTTGTGACCTTCGGTGACATGCACTTGACCTGAAATTGACATTTACTTGACGTAAATGAAGTCAGGTGGTAAAATGACTATCACTATCGAATTATACGCGGACAATAACTCATAAAACATATGTTGCATGACTTTCAAACATATTTTGGGCTAGTGACCTTTTGTGACCTGACCTTGACCATGACATAGGCCAACAATCTCACCTTAGCTCAGGTACGTTATTTATCATACTTTTGCCAGCACTTTGGGTGAAACTAGTCGCAATCGAAGGCTTTGGATAGAAAGTATGGCCCATAAACTCAAATACGCCGATTTTGACATTTGACCTGATCGTGACCGGACATTTGACCTCACTCTTATATTTTTAGCATGCTATAGATTTGTATCATTGAGAGCTTTCGATTGCCGCCTTGCGTGTTTCGCTGCGATCATTGGTTCGGAAGATAACCAGGGGGCGTTTAACGCCCCCCTCTCAGTCAATGGCGTTCTGCTGAGACCCCAGTCAATGCCGGGTTAAACCAGAATTCATATTACTGCCATTTATTTTGCGTCAGATATGTACAAGTTCCGTCTAAAAACCCAGCATACTTTAGTTTGAGTTTAAACACTCAATTTGCTGTGGAACATATGGGGTATCATTGGCCCTTAACGTACGACAAATTTGTTCCATGGAAGAAATGTTGATATTATGGAGTACATGCCATCCGTGATCCGTATATTTATGTGATAGTTTATATAGTTGTATCTTACTAAAGTTAGATAGAGCTGTTTTAGTATCGTGCATGCCTTGGGGGCGTCGACAAAACCAAATGTACGAGCGTGCCCCACGCGCTGCACTACCATCCATATCAGAATGCAATTTGGCAAGAGTCAAAATGATTTGATAGTCAATTCAATGGCGGAAACCCGACTGCAATAGGTTGAGAAGTGCCAACGTTATTAGATTATGAAAAAGCGTTTGTACGTACGGTACGGGCCAAACATCAATTTGTCTAGTAAGTTGCCGAAAAAACCTGACGGGCGCTTCGCGCCAGCTCGGCAACAATATACAATTCTACTGGTCTAAGCACCCAAATTTTGTCAGTCCTCAGAAAATAGTGACGGGCGCGAGTCGCAGACTCACACGGGGTTGAAGCGCACGGCGGCGTAGGCGAACCCGTCAGCGCGGCAAATCAGCGGGCAGTAGGCAGCCAGATGATAACCCAGGGACGAATACGTCTTGCTGTCGGGCAGAACGAATCGCCAGCTTTTCGGAGGCTTCGATGTCAAGTACAGCACTTGGACGTTGGTCTGCAGAGAGCCTGCAGCGGAGAAGGGCTGTCAGTCGCCGATGCTGCACCGGCCACTGAGCTGCCGTTCGCATGACAAACAGCTCAGCAGAACAGCAGCTGGAGCACATTCCAGGACAGATCGACCAGCACAATATGGAAATAATACCACACATCTCAAACTTATATCAAACTAGGTATTGGCCGTTATCTGGGCAGCAGATTCACGCGGTGAAATGTTGGGCCCAGTCCTTTGAATGGTCTGAGTGTTACAGCCTCGGCAACTTTGCAACGTAGTGCAAAACTTTCATTTTCAGAGGACAATATCTCCAATCTAAATCATGGGAGTCATATCAAACGAGATATCATCAGATTCATCAGCAACCATCAACTAATTGATTTAATCATTGTTTTTGGAAAATATAAATTGTTGGAATGTTAACACGTGATATCAGCTCAGCTCACGTTATCTTATAATGTGGGCTGGCCGTATAAAGTTAGGAATCTATCAATGCCAGAACCGCCTTCGATACATTGGCCTTCGATGGTAAAAAATCGGAGATAGTCTTTTCTTTTCTACATATTTTACTTAAGTTTTTTTAATTTGGAAAGTCATGTCAGCAGCATACACGTCTTTAGAAATAACTTTGCAAGGAATTGTGTGAATAGCTCAATTCAACGGCATTATGCGTATCTCATCGCCCTGCTTTCAAACATATATACCATGAACCCTAGTCGCTCTGTGACCTCAAGGTCATGTAACCTGAAGTCACCCGATGCAGTCCGCATCAGATCAACCAATGCATAACAGATTACTTCTCATATTTCGATGGAACTACGTTTCAGAGGTTACCTGGCCTGTAGATTCACGCTGTGAACTCTTAGCCTATTTCGTTGAACGTTTTTCGAGTTATAGCCTCAGGTATCCTTTCGATGTGACACAAAACTGTTATTTCGCATGGTATTACGAAGTTTACAAATTACGGCCCATATAACCCCCGACACATAGTTGTATCGAAATCTGAGATTTAACCCTATTTGTAACAGGGGGGTCGGGGGGCGGATTCCGCCCCCCTCAAGTTTTTCGCAGATATCTCCAGAACGGCTGGGAGCAGGCCCATTAAATTTTGGGACTTTTCATTGAATTGAATTCCGCATTTAGAGTCAAAATTTTGAGTTCTTAACCTGAACAGAGGCGGTTCCAGGGCACAGTTTTGGGTGGGTTCGGAGGCGACATTTGGCAATAATACGGAAATGCGATCTTCACGGATTCTTCCTAATTTCCTCAAGTATGTAGGAGTTACATCGGTTTACGGTGATTGCAACAAGTGCAAATTAGTTGATGTTATTGAAATATCATAAAGATTGCATGGCAGAGGCGGTTTCAGGGGCTTGAAAAAGGGGGGTTTCCAGGAAGTATTCAATGCTTGGCGGGAAGCCAATAGAGCAATGCAAGGGACATTTATAGCTATAAAGATGTAAAAGATAGCTTCTGATTCCATTATTTGCATAATTTACTACTTATAGAGTTTCAGGAGCGTGTTCAGGCACATGAAAAGGGAGGGGGGGGGGGGGGGGGTGACTGACATAGTGATGACGATATGCCAGCGATAACGGCGCAATAGACGTTTAGCTTATAATGATATATGTACGTATGAGGCCAGACAAGGGAATAAAGTCATTTTGTTTTGCAGAGGCGCGCTCAGGAATGGAAGAAAGGGGGTCATATTATTGCAAGGAAACTAAGAGGCATGGGCGTACAATGACATAACATACTGCAGTTTTCGGATGAAACACGCACCACAGGCTACTCTACGAACGATTATAAGATAATAGGCGAGACCAGGTAGGGTAAAAGGGGGATAAGCAATGTTAATTGAAGTTGTAAGTGAAATAGTCACTGTTGACTAGTTAGTATCATAATAGCGGATAATATACTTATAAAAAGGTCTTGCGCCGCCCCAGTTTGGATCCAGGATACGCCTATGATGAAGTACAACATGCAAAAACGAACTATCTAAGATCAGTAACATATTTATAGTGCTGGGTAGCAATTTGTCTGCGGTTAAGATTTTTTTTCCCAAATTGACCTCCCTTTTTCACTAACCTTGTACCGCCTATGGTAAAAATATGATTTATAACTGTTTTTCTAATGTCACAAGCACAGACCATTTCATTTATCAAAAAAAAAGAAAAAAAAAGGTTTTATTACGCATTTACTTCACCCCCATATTGAGTGACCTGCACACGCCTATGATTTTTGAATTATCAAACGTCACCGTTATATATCAATTCCCAATTCAATCTCTATCGATTCCTATTAGTTGTGTTAAAATCGGTCGATAAACATGAAAGCTATGTTGGATCAAAAATACCACTACAATTCGTCGTTTTTGCCCCCCTGTTGCCCCCCTATCCAAAATTTAGATTTTGTATTATTTGCAAATGTAGAACGTGTTGAGGGGAACCAAAAACCGTTTCATTTTTGAAAATAGGACGGATAGATCTCGAGATCTCAGGGGGGGGGGGGGGGGCGGAATCAGCCCCCCTGTTATAAATAGGGGTAGCCAGGAGCCTGTTACAAATAGGGTTAAATATGTTATGGCTTGGTGAATCTGACATGAAATACCCCAGCAGTATCGGAAGCACACTGACAATACTCCCGCAGTCAGACATACGGTACACTGACACACTGACAATACTGAAATCCAGTCGATTTGATCGTGTTAAATGCCTTTACGGGCGGCATGCTTTCTTTAATTAACAATACATTAAAAAGCAATAACTCACCACTGAATATGAATTGCAGGAATTCGTTCTTCATTGAGGTTACTGATGTCATTTTCCCTGCGAATAAAACATGAAACAGAACTATATCGGGAGGAAGCGTCAATGAGAAGAGTTTCGTTAACAGTTTTCGCCAAGGGTGCCTACCTATAATTTAAAGATGCATAAAAGCGTGCATGCCTGGATTTTGCTGATGCCGGTGGTTTCCCTTTGAAATAAAATCGAACGTGGAGTGGAACTATGCTGTACATCACTTTTACCCGAATTCTTTACCGGTAACAACGTTTATTTTTATCAGTGTGTAGTCAAAGTCAAAACGAAATGCATCGGCCGTGCCCAACTTTCACTAAGCGCCCAACCTTCGCTAAGTGAATCTTTTGTGTGATCAACGTTTTGTGTGAATCTAAGTGAAATCAACGCACACAGTGAATCTTTTTTGGCAGGATATTGCCACACAGTGGACACAATTATGAGAGACAGATTATCCAGGTAGACTTTAAGTAACTCATGGCTTGCAAAATTATATTGAACTACTCAACAATGGAAAGAATAAAGTACGTAGCTTACCTATTTGTGGCATGATCTCGAGGTTGAACACCTGCTTATCTGTTGGACTTTTTGATACGCGGAAGAGTGCATTCTTGTTTGGTGAACCTTTGGAGCATTCGCAGGACCTGGAAAACAGGACAGGTGTCAACAAACTTTATACATATTTCCATAATCTATTCTCATTCATAAGAATACCAGAGTGCATTTGATAAATGCCCTTCAGCACACACAGTAAACGCGTCATTGCCATGAGACAGGGCAGGCAACGGATCGTGAGTTTCGGCTGCGTGGTGCAGCTCGTCGTCTGCTGCTACACGGCACGGCTCGTCCCGTGCCAGTGTGGCACAGCACAGCACACCACTCACGGACTGCTGCTGCTGCCGACGGCGGCGTAAGCGAATCGCAGCAGTCGACATATCTGCGGGCAGTACTGTGCGGGCACTCCCGGCAGCCGAAGCCAGTCGCCACTGAGCAGGCCGCTGGCTGCCATGAAGAACGTATGTGTCTGTACCAGAGCTGTGGCATGGAAAATTCCCATCATGCGTCACGAGAAACTACTCATACAAGCCTCTGTGTAAAAATGTCATCATTTGTTGGCATATTTAATCAACACATTCCGACATTGGACACCACATGACAAACATTCAGACTTAATAACAACTCAGAAAAAGTAGTAGATATTTCCCTGTTTTGGGTATATAATTCTCATAACTTAAAACGGTGTTGTTAAGGGAGATGTTTAAACTTATGGTATATTTTCTCAATGAAACAATGTAAACAAATTCGTTTTTCACCGAAATGTGCGCATTATAGAAAAGCGAGGATGGTCAAAACATCATTAAGCTGGCTAGTCACAAATAGAGCATAATATGTATATTTTCTGCTAACCGCTTGATATTTTCCAGGAGATATCTCGCTATTCAGGAGGCGGCATTTGCCATACCCTGAATGAAATGGCTTATTCTGATGTCAATGCGCACAGTTCATTCTATTTTCCAGCTTAGCTGTTTCGGTATCTTATCTTTCAGCAACAACTTAAATGAATAATTACAATATCATGGTATATGTCATGATGGACGGAATATTACTGAGGCTGCACGCACTCGGCGCTAGCTGCCAACTGGCCGGCCGCCTGATGCCGACCCAGTCTGACCGGTCACGGGACAGGTCAGCCAGCAGGCCAATCAGAGAGACGGACCGGCAAGTGGGCTCGGTCGGTCGGCCAGGCGAGCGGGAGTCGCAAAATCCGTGCAGGGTCATCCCCATCATCCCCGGGTCAATCATCCCCGGGTCTGATCGACAGACAGACAGACAAAAGTTATTAAAACAGTAAGTTATATTTGATATTTTAGCATTACAAAAACTATTAAAGACCATTATCAAATGGGACCAACAAAGAAATACATTACCTAAGAAAGTTAAGGCGCGGTTATTCTGGGAGCGATACGTGCAAAGGTAGACTGAACTGCTCCGGCACTCAGCGAGCAGACCGGTGAGATGACGCACCATGTCACACCAGGGTCACGTACCGCCATGGGGTCTTCCCTGTTTTTGCCACTTCTGTCCCGCCTGCCCAGCACCGAATTTGAAGGCGACGACCACCCATCTGTGTATTAAAGTCTTGCGGCCTCCGACGGTCCCTCGCTTCACCAGCAACATATCTGCAACAACCGCGTTTCTTGTTACTATGCAGCCTCCCGATGGTCACCCGACAACTGTGGAGCCTCACGATGGTCACCCTGTTACTATGGAGCCTCCCGATGGTCACCCGACAACTGTGGAGCCTCCCGATGGTCACCTTGTTACTATGGAGTCTCCCGATGGTCACCCGGTCACTGTGGAGCCTCCCGATGGTCACCCGACAACTGTGGAGCCTTCCGATGGTCACCCGGCCACTGTGGAGCATCCCGATGGTCACCCGGCCACTATGGAGCCTCACGATGGTCACCCGGCCACTGTGGAGCCTCACGATGGTCACCCGACAACTGTGGAGCCTTCCGATGGTCACCCGACAACAGTGGAGCCTCCCGATGGTCACCCGACAACTGTGGAGCTTCCCGATGGTCACCCGACAACTGTGGAGCCTCCCGATGGTCACCCGACAACTGTGGAGCCTCCCGATGGTCACCCGGCCACTGTGGAGCCTCACGATGGTCACCCGGTCAATGTGGAGCCTCCCGATGGTCACCCGACAACTGTGGAGCCTCCCGATGGTCACCCGGTCACTGTGGAGCCTCACGATGGTCACCCGGTCACTGTGGAGCCTCCCGATGGTCACCCGGTCACTGTGGAGCCTTCCGATGGTCACCCGGTCACTGTGGAGCCTCACGATGGTCACCCGGTCACTGTGGAGCCTCCCGATGGTCACCCGGTCACTGTGGAGCCTTCCGATGGTCACCCGACAACTGTGGAGCCTGCCGATGGTCACCCGACAACTGTGGAGCCTCCCAATGGCCACCCGGCCACTGTGCAGCCTCCCGATGGTCACCAGGTCACTGTACAGCCTCCCGATGGCCACCAGGTCACTGTGGAGCCTCCCGATGGCCACCCGGCCACTGTGGAGCCTACCGATGGTCACCCGGTCACTGTGGAGCCTCACGATGGTCACCCGGCCACTGCTGAGCCTCCTGATGGTCACCAGGTCACTGTACAGCCTCCCGATGGCCACCCGGCCACTGTGTAGCCTCCCGATGGTCACCCGACAGCTGTGGAGCCTCCAGATGGTCACCCGGTCATTGTGGAGCCTCCCGAAGTTCACCCGGCCACTGTGGAGCCTCCTGATGGTCACCCGGACACTGTGGAGCCTCCCGATGGTCACCCGGTCACTGTGGAACCTCCCGATGGTCACCCGGTCGCTGTTTAGCCTCACGATGGTTACCCGACAACTGGGGAGCCTACCGATGGTAACCCGGCCACTGTGGAGCCTACCGATGGTCATCCGACAACTGTGGAGCCTCCCGATGGTCACCCCGGCCACTGTGGAGCCTCCCGATGGTCACCCGACAACTGGGGAGCCTCCCGATGGTCACCCGGTCACTGTGGAACCTCCCGATGGTCACCCGGTCACTGGTGAGCCTCTCGATGGTCACCAGGTCACTGTGCAGAATACCATAGGATATTACAGCCTTGATGGCATCACAACACTGGTTCGGTGTCTGCCAGGGGACACCGGATAAGGGGTGCACAAGTAAAGATGCAACATTTACAAAATCTTAAATGCGTAGCACACCACACCACAAATCTACAATTATCTGGCATGAAGATATCGACGTATGATCAACATACACCTGCTAATGCTTGGCGTATACTGCGTGTAAGAAGTGGCGTGGTGTGTCACCATTCAACTACAGCAGTGCGGAAACATGGCTCCTCTTGTCAGAAGGGAGGGGGAGAGCGACTTCTCACCGTGCGGTACCGGAGTGTCTTTCAGCGAGTCGAGCCGGATGATCTGGATGGTGTTGGCTGTCGTTCCAGTCGGCGTTTTTGTGGCGGCCAAGCGCACAGCGGCCACTGCGTCCTGCTGCAGACAGACACAGCCGCTGCCAGTAGCGAGAACCACGCGCGCGAGCCCGTTAGTCGGCTGAGCAGTGTGACCGTGGGCTCCAGGATAGCGACCATCTCACACATAGCGGTAATGCGGCTCTAGTCGTGTCCCGCTGTTAACACGTGACTTACGGGGGTACCCCTCCAGGAAGGAATCAAACATATGGAAATGGCGTTAACCGGAAATGACGTATCAGTGAAGTTATGTTTAGTAATCTTTGGTTAAAACCAGGTCTGCGTTTATGAGAACAACAGATAAAAACGAGTTGTGATAGAGTCAATAATGATATTTCAACTATCTGATACTGAACTTGGATCTATCTTCCGGGGGGTACCCCTCCAGGAAGGAATCAAACATATGGAAACTTATCGATAACCGGAAATGACGTATAAGTGAAGTAATGTTTAGTAATCTTTGGCTGAAAACCAGGCCTGTGTTTATGAGAACACCGGATAAAAACGAGTTGTGATAGAGTCAATAATGATATTTCAACTAACTGACACTGAACTTGGATTTGTGACTGCTATCTCCGATTTTCGATTTTTTTTTAACACATAGGTATTCCTACAAAGATGAGAAGAGCAAGTAAAATTAATTGTAAAAAAATATGATGTATCTAATTATTGTCAATTCATGATTAACAATTACAAAGAACATTTCCATTTCTCGAAGAGTAAGTGAAAAGACAAGAAACAGCGACTCTATCTGTTTACCATTATAAATATACGCCAATAATTTTTTCCTCGTATATCAATACCGATAAAAGAAACAATGTTTCGTCATCTTCACCCTGTAGACGAGAAACGACAATGTAAACATGTTTTGTGACGCCTAATGACCGTAATCGGCAGTTTGACCACATGACTTCTGAAGACCTTCACTGAGGCGAGAAAACCTGAGAAGAGTACCGGGAACTCCAAGGCACAAAAAACAATACCGATAGTTAATTTACTGCTGTGTATAATTGCTTCATTTTTGCAAACAATATCGTAGTTATCCACACGTTGGTGGCATGGCCAAACATTGTTCTTGCTTTCTTTAACCTGATCTGTGACGTTATCAGTGACCCGGAGGTTAACAATCAATTCCTCGAGACATACCTTCCAGGACTATCCAATATCAACTCAATGATCAAAATCGGTTCAACCGGAACGGAGATACAAGTGGCGGTGAACAAATCCAAGAAGTCGATATACGGAACTACCGTAGTTACTGAGTTAACATCTTATTCTCACCCGTGAGTCAAATTTGTCAGCTCAGCAGCACTGCAAAAATGCCAATAAACAAATGACACTATTTCCATGGACAGTTTAAACTGGTTTAAAACGGATAGCTTAAAACGGATTAGTTGGTTTCCGGCTAGGTAAGTGGGCATATCTGGTTAGCAATCATCGTGTACGAGAGGAGGCGTAACATCTTGGCAGGCTGGCGAGATATGCCCACTTACACGGCCGGAAACCAACTAATCCGTTATAGCTATATATTTTAAAGCAGCTTAAACTTCCCGTGGAAATCGGGTCAATGTCAGGGAAAATGATAAGTTAACCCGCCATTGACAGGGCGG
Organism: Chirona hameri; assembly: GCA_036785665.1. Taxonomy (NCBI): domain Eukaryota; kingdom Metazoa; phylum Arthropoda; class Thecostraca; order Balanomorpha; family Balanidae; genus Chirona; species Chirona hameri. The sequence goes on from JAXIVJ010001771.1 coordinate 72,803, forward strand.
GGGGGGGGGGGCGTTTAACGCCCCCTGATTAATTTTGGTAATAGCTGGAAAACTAACAGCGCTATCAACGTGAAACTTCGGATACCTTCTTATAAATCATTTTTACGTATTGTGCGATACAAAATCGGATTTTTTCTTCTTCTCGAGTTATAGCGAATTTCGTGACCTCACTACACATGAGTTTTACACCAAAATCAGCTAAATTTGCCAAGCCGTACACATGCCACATTTGAAGAAAATGCAATCTAAAAACGCCAAAAGATAGCAAATTGCAACTGCTAACAACTGGTTATTATCTCGGATATTTAACAAATTTAGTTTTTGACCCCCAAAACTCAAAAAAAAATTGGGGAAAATTATCACAAAATCACAATTTTCTAAAATATTCAAAAAACCGGAAGATATGTCAGAGAATCATACCTAGGCAACTACCATGCCAAATTTCAAGCTCATATCTCCATTTTGACTGACATGCCATCTAAAGTATGGGTAACTTATGACGTCATATTTTTTTTCTATTCATTTTTTCATTTTTTCCTTATTTTTTTACTTTTATTGACTAGACACAGACGAACAAATGCCGCAACTGTATTTCTTAGAAAACACTGGTCTAGGAACATTCTCTTTTTCTTTAGATTTAACAATTTAAAATTTGTGACCTTCGGTGACATGCATTTGACCTGAAATTGACATTTACTTGACGTAAATGAAGTCAGGTGGTAAAATGACTATCACTATCGAATTATACATGGAAAATAACTCATAAAACATATGTTGCATGACTTTCAAACATATTTTGGGCTAGTGACCTTTTGTGACCTGACCTTGACCTTGACATAGGCCAACAATCTCACCTTAGCTCAGGTACGTTATTTATCATACTTTTGCCAGCACTTTGGGTGAAACTGGTCGCAATCGAAGGCTTTTGATAGAAAGTATGGCCCATAAACTCAAATACGCCGATTTTGACATTTGACCTGATCGTGACCGGACATTTTACCTCACTTTTATATTTTTAGCATGCTATAGATTTGTATCATTGAGAGCTTTCGATTGCCGCCTTGCGCGTCTCGCTGCGATCATTGGTTCGGAAGATAACCAGAGGCGTTTAACGCCCCCCCCCCCCCTTTCAGTCAATGGCGTTCTGCTGAGACTCCAGTCAATGCCGGGTTAAACCAGAATTCATATTACTGCCATTTATTTTGCGTCAGATATGTACAAGTTCCGTCTAAAAACCCAGCATGCTTTAGTTTGAGTTTAAAAACTCAATTTGCTGTGGAACATATGGGGTATCATTGGCCCTTAACGTACGTCAAATTTGTTCCATGGAAGAAATGTTGATATTATGGAGTACATGCCATCCGTCATCCGTATATTTATGTGATAGTTTATATAGTTGTATCTTACTGAAGTTAGATAGAGCTGTTTTAGTATCGTACATGCCTTGGGGGCGTCGATAAAACCAAATGTACGAGCGTGCCCCACGTACTGCACTACCATCCATATCAGAATGCAATTTGGCAAGAGTCAAAATGATTTGATAGTCAATTCAATGGCGGAAACCCGACTGCAATAGGTTGAGAAGTGCCAAAGTTATTAGATTATGAAAAAGCGTTTGTACGTACGATACGGGCCAAACATCAATTTGTCTAGTAAGTTTCCGAAAAAACCTGACGGGCGCCTCGCGCCAGCTCGGCAACAATATACAATTCTACTGGTCTAAGCACCCAAATTTTGTCAGTCCTCAGAAAATAGTGACGGGCGCGAGTCGCAGACTCACACGGGGTTGAAGCGCACGGCGGCGTAGGCGAACCCGTCAGCGCGGCAAATCAGCGGGCAGTAGGCAGCCAGATGATAACCCAGGGACGAATACGTCTTGCTGTCGGGCAGAACGAATCGCCAGCTTTTCGGAGGCTTCGATGTCAAGTACAGCACTTGGACGTTGGTCTGCGGAGAGCCTGCAGCGGAGAAGGGCTGTCAGTCGCCGATGCTGCACCGGCCACTGAGCTGCCGTTCGCATGACAAACAGCTCAGCAGAACAGCAGCTGGAGCACATTCCAGGACAGATCGACCAGCACAATATGGAAATAATACCAGACATCTCAAACTTATATCAAACTAGGTATTGGCCGTTATCTGGGCAGCAGATTCACGCTGTGAAATGTTGGGCCAAGTCCTTTGAATGGTCTGAGTGTTACAGCCTCGGCAACTTCGCAACGTAGTGCAAAACTCTCATTTTCAGCGGACAATATCTCCAATCTAAATCATGGAAGTCATATCAAACTGGATATCATCAGATTCATCAGCAACCATCAACTAATTGATTTAATCATTGTTTTTGGAAAATACAAATTGTTGGAATGTTAACACGTGATATCAGCTCAGCTCACGTTATTTTATAATGTGGGCTGGCCGTATAAAGTTAGGAATCTATCAATGCCAGAACCGCCTTCGATACATTGGCCTTCGATGGTAAAAAATCGGAGATAGTCTTTTCTTTTCTACATATTTTACTTAAGTTTTTTCATTTGGAAAGTCATGTCAGCAGCACACATGTCTTTGGAAATAACTTTGCAAGGAATTGTGTGAATAGCTCAATTCAACGGCATTATGCGTATCTCATCGCCCTGCTTCCAAACATATATACCATGAACCCTAGTCGCTCTGTGACCTCAAGGTCACGTAACCTGAAGTCACCCGATGCAGTCCGCATCAGATCAACCAATCCATAACAGATTACTTCTCATATTTCGATGGAACTACGTTTCAGAGGTTACCTGGCCTGTAGATTCACGCTGTGAACTCTCAGCCTATTTCGTTGAACGGTTTTCGAGTTATAGCCTCAGGTATCCTTTCGATGTGACACAAAACTGTAATTTGCAGCGGGCAACATCTCCCATATAAATAATTTGAATCATATAAGCCTATATATCATCAGAATACCCATTAACCACAGATTAATTTAATATAACCTTTATTTGGAAATTAGAATATACACTGAAAACCTAAGGAGACCATGCATGATTCTTCGAGAGGTCTCCGAACCCACTTGCCATTCTCTGCAGAGAGCCACACGTTTCGAAACCATGCCGTGTTCTCCATGGTCTCAGAACACGTCAACATTCTCAGCGGAGAAGGTACAGGTGAAACCATGCATGCTTCTCAGCAACCATGGGCGGTTCTCGAATAAATATTGCGGCGCTGGCCGGAATTGTGCACATGCTAAGCGATACCCCGGTGCCCTTGGTTCAAAGAACACTGAATCATGTGCGTTGCGTAGCGGCGGGGCATTTTTTGTTTTACTTTTGATTTTGTTTTTGCTTTATTTGGGATTTTTTTCTTCTGCATTTTCTCTTAATTTGTACTTTATTTTTGGGTTTTGGTGGTGCCCCGGGGCAGTCGTGCCCTGGTGCCCCCGGCTCGGTGGTGACCCTTCACGACCCAGGGGGGGTCATGACCCCCGTGACCCCACCCGCTGGATCTGCCAATGGAGATATTGCTCACTGAAAATAAGAGTTTCGCATGGTATTACGAAGTTCACGAATTACGGCCCATATAACCCCCGACACATAGTTGTATCGTAATCTGAGATTTAAAGATGTTATGGCTTGGTCAATCTGACATGATATACCCCAGCAGTATTGGAAGCACACTGGCAACACTCCCGCAGTCAGACATACGGTACACTGACACACTGACAATACTGAAATCCAGTCGATTTCATCGTGTTAAGTGCCTTTACGGGCGGCATGCTTTATTGTAATTAACAATACATTAAAAAGCAATAACTCACCACTGAATATGAATTGCAGGAATTCGTTCTTCCTTGAGGTTACTGATGTCATTTTCCCTGCGAATAAAACATGAAACAGAACTATATCAGGAGGAAGCGTCAATGAGAAGAGTTTCGTTAACAGTTTTCGCCAAGGGTGCCTACCTATAATTTAAAGATGCATAAAAGCGTGCTTGCCTGGATTTTGCTGATGCCGGTGGTTTCCCTTTGAAATAAAATCGAACGTGGAGTCGAACTATGCTGTACATCACTTTTACCCGAATTCTTTACCGGTAACAACGTTTATTTTTATCAGTGCGTAGTCAAAGCCAAAACGAAATGCATCGGCCGTGCCCAACTTTCACTAAGCGCCCAACCTTCGCTAAGTGAATCTTTTGTGTAATCAACGTTTTGTGTGAATCTAAGTGAAATCAACGCACACAGTGAATCTTTTTTGGCAGGAGATTGACACACAGTGGACACAATTATGAGAGACAGATTATCCAGGTAGACTTTAAGTAACTCATGGCTTGCAAAATTATATTGAACTACTCAACAATGGAAGGAAAAAAGTACATAGCTTACTTATTTGTGGCATGATCTCGAGGTTGAACACCTGCTTATCTGTTGGACTTTTTGTTACGCGGAAGAGTGCATTCTTGTTTGGTGAGCCTTTGGAGCATTCGCAGGACCTGAAAAACAGGACAGGTGTCAACAAACTTTATACATATTTCCATAATTTATTCTCATTCATAAGAATACCAGAGTGCATTTGATAAATGCCCTTCAGCACACACAGTAAACGCGTCATTGCCATGAGACAGGGCAGGCAACGGATCGTGAGTTTCGGCTGCGTGGTGCAGCTCGTCGTCTGCTGCTACACGGCACGGCTCGTCCCGTGCCAGTGTGGCACAGCACAGCACACCACTCACGGACTGCTGCTGCTGCCGACGGCGGCGTAAGCGAATCGCAGCAGTCGACATATCTGCGGGCAGTACTGTGCGGGCACTCCCGGCAGCCGAAGCCAGTCGCCACTGAGCAGGCCGCTGGCTGCCATGAAGAACGTATGTGTCTGTACCAGAGCTGTGGCATGGAAAATTCCCATCATGCGTCACGAGAAAATACTCATACAAGCCTCTGTGTAAAAATGTCCTCATTTGTTGGCATATTTAATCAACACATTCCGACATTGGACACCACATGACAAACATTCAGACTTAATAACAACTCAGAAAAAGTAGTAGATATTTCCCTGTTTTGGGTATATAATTCTCATAACTTAAAACGGTGTTGTTAAGTGAGATGTTTAAACTTATGGTATATTTTCTCAATGAAACAATGTAAACAAATTCGTTTTTCACCGAAATGTGCGCATTATAGAAAAGCAAGGATGGTCAAAACATCATTAAGTTGGCTTGTCACAAATAGAGCATAATATGTATATTTTCTGCTAACCGCTTGATATTTTCCAGGAGATATCTCGCTATTCAGGAGGCGGCATTTGCCATACCCTGAATGAAATGACTTATTCTGATGTCCATGCGCACAGTTCATTCTATTTTCCAGCTTAGCTGTTTCGGTATCTTATCTTTCAGCAACAACTTAAATGAATAATTACAATATCATGGTCTATGTCATGATGGACGGAATATTGCTGAGGCTGCACGCACTCGGCGCTAGCTGCCAACTGGCCGGCCGCCTGATGCCGACCCAGTCTGACCGGTCACGGGACAGGTCAGCCAGCAGGCCAATCAGAGAGACGGACCGGCCAGTGGGCTCGGCCGGTCGGCCAGGCGAGCGGGAGTCGCAAAATCAGTGCAGGGTCATCCCTATCATCCCCGGGTCAATCATCCCCGGGTCTGACCGACAGACAGACAGACAAAAGTTATTAAAACAGTAAGTTATATTTGATATTTTAGCATTACAAAAACTATTAAAGACCATTATCAAATGGGACCAACAAAGAAATACATTTCCTAAGACAGTTAAGGCGCGGTTATTCTGGAGGCGATACGTGCAAAGGTAGCCTGAACTGCTCCGGCACTCAGCGAGCAGACCGGTGAGATGACGCACCATGTCACACCAGGGTCACGTACCGCCATGGGGTCTTCCCTGTTTTTGCCACTTCTGTCCCGCCTGCCCAGCACCGAATTTGAAGGCGACGACCACCCATCTGTGTATTAAAGTCTTGCGGCCTCCGACGGTCCCTCGCTTCACCAGCAACATATCTGCAACAACCGCGTTTCTTGTTACTATGCAGCCTCCCGATGGTCACCCGACAACTGTGGAGCCTCCCGATGGTCACCCTGTTACTATGGAGTCTCCCGATGGTCACCCGGTCACTGTGGAGCCTCCCGATGGTCACCCGACAACTGTGGAGCATCCCGATGGTCACCCGGCCACTGTGGAGCCTCACGATGGTCACCCGGCCACTGTGGAGCCTCACGATGGTCACCCGACAACTGTGGAGCCTCCCGATGGTCACCCGACAACTGTGGAGCCTCCCGATGGTCACCCGACAACTGTGGAGCCTCCCGATGGTCACCCGACAACTGTAGAGCCTCCCGATGGTCACCCGACAACTGTGGAGCCTCCCGATGGTCACCCGGCCACTGTGGAGCCTCACGATGGTCAACCGGTCACTGTGGAGCCTCCCGATGGTCACCCGACAACTGTGGAGCCTCCCGATGGTCACCCGGTCACTGTGGAGCCTCACGATGGTCACCCGGTCACTGTGGAGCCTCCCGATGGTCACCCGGTCACTGTGGAGCCTTCCGATGGTCACCCGGTCACTGTGGAGCCTCACGATGGTCACCCGGTCACTGTGGAGCCTCCCGATGGTCACCCGGTCACTGTGGAGCCTTCCGATGGTCACCCGACAACTGTGGAGCCTGCCGATGGTCACCCGACAACTGTGGAGCCTCCCAATGGCCACCCGGCCACTGTGCAGCATCCCGATGGTCACCAGGTCACTGTACAGCCTCCCGATGGCCACCAGGTCACTGTGGAGCCTCCCGATGGCCACCCGGCCACTGTGGAGCCTACCGATGGTCACCCGGTCACTGTGGAGCCTCACGATGGTCACCCGGCCACTGCTGAGCCTCCTGATGGTCACCAGGTCACTGTACAGCCTCCCGATGGCCACCAGGTAACTGTGGAGCCTCCCGATGGCCACCCGGCCACTGTGTAGCCTCCCGATGGTCACCCGACAGCTGTGGAGCCTCCCGATGGTCACCCGGTCACTGTGGAGCGTCCCGAAGTTCACCCGGCCACTGTGGAGCCTCCTGATGGTCACCCGGATACTGTGGAGCCTCCCGATGGTCACCCGGTCACTGTGGAGCCTCCCGATGGTCACCCGGTCGCTGTTTAGCCTCACGATGGTTACCCGCAACTGGGGAGCCTACCGATGGTCACCCGGCCACTGTGGAGCCTACCGATGGTCATCCGACAACTGTGGAGCCTCCCGATGGTCACCCCGGCCACTGTGGAGCCTCCCGATGGTCACCCGACAACTGGGAAGCCTCCCGATGGTCACCCGGTCACTGTGGAGCCTCCCGATGGTCACCCGGTCACTGGGGAGCCTCTCGATGGTCACCAGGTCACTGTGCAGAATACCATAGGATATTACAGCCTTCATGGCATCACAACACTGGTTCGGTGTCTGCCAGGGGACACCGGATAAGGGGTGCACAAGTAAAGATGCAACATTTACAAAATCTTGAATGCGTAGCACACCACACCACAAATCTACAATTATCTGGCATGAAGATATCGACGTATGATCAACATACACCTGCTAATGCTTGGCGTATACTGCGTGTAAGAAGTGGCGTGGTGTGTCACCATTCAACTACAGCAGTGCGGAAACATGGCTCCTCTTGTCAGAAGGGAGGGGGAGAGCGACTTCTCACCGTGCGGTACCGGAGTGTCTTTCAGCGAGTCGAGCCGGATGATCTGGATGGTGTTGGCTGTCGTTCCGGTCGGCGTTTTTGTGGCGGCCAAGCGCACAGCGGCCACTGCAGCCTGCTGCAGACAGGCACAGCCGCTGCCAGTAGCGAGAACCACGCGCGCGAGCCCGTTAGTCGGCTGAGCAGTGTGACCGTGGGCTCCAGGATAGCGACCATCTCACATATAGCGGTAATGCGGCTCTAGTCGTGTCCCGCTGTTAACACGTGACTTACCCCTCCAGGAAGGAATCAAACATATGGAAATGGCGATAACCGGAAATGACGTATCAGTGAAGTTATGTTTAGTAATCTTTGGTTGAAAACCAGGTCTGCGTTTATGAGAACAACAGATAAAAACGAGTTGTGATAGTCAATAATGATATTTCAACTATCTGATACTGCACTTGGATCTATCTTCCGGGGGGGGGGGGGGGGGTACCCCTCCAGGAAGGAATCAAACATATGGAAACTTATCGATAACCGGAAATGACGTCTAAGTGAAGTAATGTTTAGTAATCTTTGGCTGAAAACCAGGCCTGTGTTTATGAGAACACCGGATAAAAACGAGTTGTGATAGAGTCAATAATGATATTTCAACTAACTGACACTGAACTTGGATTTGTGACTGCTATCTCCGATTTTCGATTTTTTAACACATAGGTATGCCTACAAAGATGAGAAGAGCAAGTAAAATTAATTGTAAAAAAATATGATGTATCTAATTATTGTCAATTCATTATTAACAATTACAAAGAACATTTCCATTTTTCGAAGAGTAAGTGAAAAGACAAGAAACAGCGACTCTATCTGTTTACCATTATAAATATACGCCAATAATTTTTTCCTCGTATATCAATACCGATACAAGAAACAATGTTTCGTCATCTTCACCCTGTAGAAGAGAAACGACAATGTAAACATGTTTTGTGACGCCTAATGACCGTAATCGGTAGTTTGACCACGTAACATCTGAAGACCTTCACTGAGGCGAGAAAACCTGAGAAGAGTACCGGGAACTCCAAGGCACAAAAAACAATACCGATAGTTAATTTACTGCTGTGTATAATTGCTTCATTTTTGCAAACAATATCGTAGTTATCCACACGTTCGTGGCATGGCCAAACTTTGTTTTTGCTTTATTTAACCTGATCTGTGACGTTATCAGTGACCCCGAGGTTAACAATCAATTCCTCGAGACATACCTTCCAGGACTATCCAATATCGACTCAATGATCAAAATCGGTTCAACCGAAACGGAGATACAAGTGGCGGTGAACAAATACAAGAAGTCGATTTACGGAACTACCGTAGTGGCTGAGTTAACATATTATTCTCACCCGTGAGTCAAATTTGTCAGCTCAGCAGCACTGCAAAAATGCCAATAGACAAATGACACTATTTCCATGGACAGTTTAAACTAGTTTAAAACGGATAGCTTAAAATGGATTAGTTGGTTTCCGGCTAGGTAAGTGGGCATATCTGGTTAGCAATCATCGAGTACGAGAGGAGGCGTAACATCTTGGCAGGCTGGCGAGATATGCCCACTTACACGGCCGGAAACCAACAAATCCGTTATAGCTATATGTTTTAAAGCAGCTTAAACTTCCCGTGGAAATCGGGTCAATGTCAGGGAAAATGATAAGTTAACCCGCCATTGACTGGGGGGGGGGGGGGGGCGTTTAACGCCCCCCTTGATTAATTTTGGTAATAGCTGGAAAACTAACAGCGCTATCAACGTGAAACTTCGGATACCTTCGTATAAATCATTTATACGTATTGTGCGATAAAAAATCGGATTTTTTCTTCTTCTCGAGTTATAGCGAATTTCGTGACCTCACTACACATGAGTTTTACACAAAAATCAGCTAAATTTGCCAAGCCATACACATGCCACATTTGAAGAAAATGCAATCTAAAAACGCCAAAAGATAGCAAAATCCGAGATAACTGCTAACAACTGGTTATCTCGGATATTTAACAAATTTAGTTTTTGACCCCCAAAGCTAAAAAAAAAATGGGGAAAATTATCCCAAAATCACAATTTTCTAAAATATTCAAAAAACCGGAAGATATGTCAGAGAATCATACCTAGGCAACTACCATGACAAATTTCAAGCTCATATCTCCATTTTGACTGACATGCCATCTAAAGTATGGGTAACTTATGACGTCATATTTTTTTTCTATTCATTTTTTCATTTTTCATTTTTTAAAACTTTTATTTACTAGATACAGACGAAAAAATGCCGCCACTGTATTTCTGAGAAAACACTGGTCTAGGAACATTCCCTTTTTCTTTAAATTTAACAATTTAAAATTTGTGACCTTCGGTGACATGCACTTGACCTGAAATTGACATTTACTTGACGTAAATGAAGTCAGGTGGTAAAATGACTATCACTATCGAATTATACGTGGAAAATAACTCATAAAACATATGTTGCATGACTTTCAAACATATTTTGGGCTAGTGACCTTTTGTGACCTGACCTTGACCATGACATAGGCCATCAATCTCACCTTAGCTCAGGTACGTTATTTATCATACTTTTGCCAGCACTTTGGGTGAAACTGGTCGCAATCGAAAGCTTTGGATAGAAAGTATGGCCCATAAACTCAAATACGCCGATTTTGACATTTGACCTGATCGTGACCGGACATTTGACCTCACTTTTATATTTTTAGCATGCTATAGATTTGTATCATTGAGAGCTTTCGATTGCCGCCTTGCGCGTCTCGCTGCGATCATTGGTTCGGAAGATAACCAGGGGCGTTTAACGCCCCCCCCCCCCCCCTCTCAGTCAATGGCGTTCTGCTGAGACCCCCGTCAATGCCGGGTTAAACCAGAATTCATATTACTGCCATTTATTTTGCGTCAGATATGTACAAGTTCCGTCTAAAAACCCAGCATGCTTTAGTTTGAGTTTAAACACTCAATTTGCTGTGGAACATATGAGGTATCATTGGCCCTTAACGTACGCCAAATTTGTTCCATGGAAGAAATGTTGATATTATGGAGTACATGCCATCCGTTATCCGTATATTTATGTGATAGTTTATATAGTTGTATCTTACTGAAGTTAGATAGAGCTGTTTTAGTATCGTACATGCCTTGGGGGCGTCGACAAAACCACATGTACGAGCGTACCCCACGCGCTGCACTACCATCCATATCAGAATGCAATTTGGCAAGAGTCAAAATAATTTGATAGTCAATTCAATGGCGGAAACCCGACTGCAATAGGTTGAGAAGTGCCAAAGTTATTAGATTATGAAAAAGCGGTTGTACGTACGATACGGGCCAAACATCAATTTGTCTAGTAAGTTGCCGAAAAAACCTGACGGGCGCTTCGCGCCAGCTCGGCAACAATATACAATTCTACTGGTCTAAGCACCCAAATTTTGTAAGTCCTTAGAAAATAGTGACGGGCGCAAGTCGCAGACTCACACGGGGTTGAAGCGCACTGCGGCGTAGGCGAACCCGTCAGCGCGGCAAATCAGCGGGCAGTAGGCAGCCAGATGATAACCCAGGGACGAATACGTCTTGCTGTCGGGCAGAACGAATCGCCAGCTTTTCGGAGGCTTCGATGTCAAGTACAGCACTTGGACGTTGGTCTGCGGAGAGCCTGCAGCGGAGAAGGGCTGTCAGTCGCCGATGCTGCACCGGCCACTGAGCTGCCGTTCGCATGACAAACAGCTCAGCAGAACAGCAGCTGGAGCACATTCCAGGACAGATCGACCAGCACAATATGGAAATAATACCACACATCTCAAACTTATATCAAACTAGGTATTGGCCGTTATCTGGGCAGCAGATTCACGCGGTGAAATGTTGGGCCAAGTCCTTTGAATGGTCTGAGTGTTACAGCCTCGGCAACTTTGCAACGTAGTGCAAAACTCTCATTTTCAGCGGACAATATCTCCATTCTAAATCATGGGAGTCATATCAAACTAGATATCATCAGATTCATCAGCAACCATAAACTAATTGATTTAATCATTGTTTTTGGAAAATACAAATTGTTGGAATGTTAACACGTGATATCAGCTCAGCTCAAGTTATTTTATAATGTGGGCTGACCGTATAAAGTTAGGAATCTATCAATGCCAGAACCGCCTTCGATACATTGGCCTTCGATGGTAAAAAATCGGAGATAGTCTTTTCTTTTCTACATATTTTACTTAAGTTTTTTTTCATTTGGAAAGTCATGTCAGCAGCACACATGTCTTTGGAAATAACTTTGCAAGGAATTGTGTGAATAGCTCAATTCAACGGCATTATGCGTATCTCATCGCCCTGCTTCCAAACATATATACCATGAACCCTAGTCGCTCTGTAACCTCAAGGTCACGTAACCTGAAGTCACCCGATGCAGTCCGCATCAGATCAACCAATCCATAACAGTTTACTTCTCATATTTCGATGGAACTACGTTTCAGAGGTTACCTGGCCTGTAGATTCACGCTGTGAACTCTCAGCCTATTTCGTTGAACGGTTTTCGAGTTATAGCCTCAGGTATCCTTTCGATGTGACACAAAACTGTAATTTGCAGCGGGCAACATCTCCCATATAAATAATTTGAATCATATAAGCCTATATATCATCAGAATACCCATTAACCACAGATTAATTTAATATAACCTGTATTTGGAAATTAGAATATACACTGAAAACCTAAGGAGACCATGCATGATTCTTCGAGAGGTCTCCGAACCCACTTGCCATTCTCTGCAGAGAGCCACACGTTTCGAAACCATGCCGTGTTCTCCATGGTCTCAGAACACGTCAACATTCTCAGCGGAGAAGGTACAGGTGAAACCATGCATGCTTCTCAGCAACCATGGGCGGTTCTCGAATAATTATTGCGGCGCTGGCCGGAATTGTGCACATGCTAAGCGATACCCCGGTGCCCTTGGTTCAAAGAACACTGAATCATGTGCGTTGCGTAGCGGCGGGGCATTTTTCGTTTTACTTTTGATTTTGTTTTTGTTTTATTTGGGATTTTTTTCTTCTGCATTTTCTCTTAATTTGTACTTTATTTTTGGGTTTTGGTGGTGCCCCGGGGCGGTCGTGCCCTAGTGCTCCCGGCATGGTGGTGACCCTTCACGACCCAGGGGGGGTCATGACCCCCGTGACCCCACCCGCTGGATCTGCCACTGGAGATATTGCTCACTGAAAATAAGAGTTTCGCATGGTATTACGAAGTTCACGAATTACGGCCCATATAACCCCCGACACATAGTTGTATCGTAATCTGAGATTTAAAGATGTTATGGCTTGGTCAATCTGACATGATATACCCCAGCAGTATTGGAAGCACACTGGCAACACTCCCGCAGTCAGACATACGGTACACTGGCACACTGACAATAATGAAATCCAGTCGATTTCATCGTGTTAAATGCCTTTACGGGCGGCATGCTTTCTTGTAATTAACAATACATTAAAAAGCAATAACTCACCACTGAATATGAATTGCAGGAATTCGTTCTTCCTTGAGGTTACTGATGTCATTTTCCCTGCGAATAAAACATGAAACAAAACTATATCAGGAGGAAGCGTCAATGAGAAGAGTTTCGTTAACAGTTTTCGCCAACGGTGCCTACCTATAATTTAAAGATGCATAAAAGCGTGCTTGCCTGGATTTTGCTGATGCCGGTGGTTTCCCTTTGAAATAAAATCGAACGTGGAGTCGAACTATGCTGTACATCACTTTTACCCGAATTCTTTACCGGTAACAACGTTTATTTTTATCAGTGCGTACTCAAAGCCAAAACGAAATGCATCGGCCGTGCCCAACTTTCACTAAGCGCCCAACCTTCGCTAAGTGAATCTTTTGTGTGATCAACGTTTTGTGTGAATCTAAGTGAAATCAACGCACACAGTGAATCTTTTTTGGCAGGAGATTGACACACAGTGGACACAATTATGAGAGACAGATTATCCAGGTAGACTTTAAGTAACTCATGGCTTGCAAAATTATATTGAACTACTCAACAATGGAAAGAATAAAGTACATAGCTTACCTATTTGTGGCATCGCCATGAGGCTGAACACCTGCTTATCGTTAGGACTTTTCGATACGCGGAAGAGTGCATTCTTGTTTGGTGAGCCTTTGGAGCATTCGCAGGACCTGAAAAACAGGACAGGTGTCAACAAACTTTATACATATTTCCATAATCTATTCTCATTCATAAGAATACCATAGTGCATTTGATAAATGCCCTTCAGCACACACAGTAAACGCGTCATTGCCATGAGACAGGGCAGGCAACGGATCGTGAGTTTCGGCTGCGTGGTGCAGCTCGTCGTCTGCTGCTACACGGCACGGCTCGTCCCGTGCCAGTGTGGCACAGCACAGCACACCACTCACGGACTGCTGCTGCTGCCGACGGCGGCGTAAGCGAATCGCAGCAGTCGACATATCTGCGGGCAGTACTGTGCGGGCACTCCCGGCAGCCGAAGCCAGTCGCCACTGAGCAGGCCGCTGGCTGCCATGAAGAACGTATGTGTCTGTACCAGAGCTGTGGCATGGAAAATTCCCATCATGCGTCACGAGAAACTACTCATACAAGCCTCTGTGTAAAAATGTCATCATTTGTTGGCATATTTAATCAACACATTCCGACATTGGACACCACATGACAAACATTCAGACTTAATAACAACTCAGAAAAAGTAGTAGATATTTCCCTGTTTTGGGTATAGACTTCTCATAACTTAAAACGGTGTTGTTAAGTGAGATGTTTAAACTTATGGTATATTTTCTCAATGAAACAATGTAAACAAATTCGTTTTTCACCGAAATGTGCGCATTATAGAAAAGCGAGGATGGTCAAAACATCATTAAGCTGGCTAGTCACAAATAGAGCATAATATGTATATTTTCTGCTAACCGCTTGATATTTTCCAGGAGATATCTCGCTATTCAGGAGGCGGCATTTGCCATATCCTGAATGAAATGGCTTATTCTGATGTCCATGCGCACAGTTCATTCTATTTTCCAGCTTAGCTGTTTCGGTATCTTATCTTTCAGCAACAACTTTAATGAATAATTACAATATCATGGTCTATGTCATGATGGACGGAATATTGCTGAGGCTGCACGCACTCGGCGCTAGCTGCCAACTGGCCGGCCGCCTGATGCCGACCCAGTCTGACCGGTCACGGGACAGGTCAGCCAGCAGGCCAATCAGAGAGACGGACCGGCCAGTGGGCTCGGCCGGTCGGCCAGGCGAGCGGGAGTCGCAAAATCAGTGCAGGGTCATCCCTATCATCCCCGGGTCAATCATCCCCGGGTCTGACCGACAGACAGACAGACAAAAGTTATTAAAACAGTAAGTTATATTTCATATTTTAGCATTACAAAAACTATTAAAGACCATTATCAAATGGGACCAACAAAGAAATACATTTCCTAAGAAAGTTAAGGCGCGGTTATTCTGGGAGCGATACGTGCAAAGGTACACTGAACTGCTACGGCACTCAGCGAGCAGACCGGTGAGATGACGCACCATGTCACACCAGGGTCACGTACCGCCATGGGGTCTTTCCTGTTTTTGCCACTTCTGTCCCGCCTGCCCAGCACCGAATTTGAAGGCGACGACCACCCATCTGTGTATTAAAGTCTTGCGGCCTCCGACGGTCCCTCGCTTCACCAGCAACATATCTGCAACAACCGCGTTTCTTGTTACTATGCAGCCTCCCGATGGTCACCCGAAAACTGTGGAGCCTCACGATGGTCACCCTGTTACTATGGAGCCTCCCGATGGTCACCCGACATCTGTGAAGCCTCCCGATGGTCACCTTGTTACTATGGAGTCTCCCGATGGTCACCCGGTCACTGTGGAGCCTCCCGATGGTCACCCGACAACTGTGGAGCCTTCTGATGGTCACCCGGCCACTGTGGAGCATCCCGATGGTCACCCGGCCACTGTGGAGCCTCACGATGGTCACCCGGCCACTATGGAGCCTCACGATGGTCACCCGACAACTGTGGAGCCTTCCGATGGTCACCCGACAACTGTGGAGCCTCCCGATGGTCACCCGGTCAATGTGGAGCCTCCCGATGGTCACCCGACAACTGTGGAGCCTCCCGATGGTCACCTGGTCACTGTGGAGCCTAACGATGGTCACCCGGTCACTGTGGAGCCTCCCGATGGTCACCCGGTCACTGTGGAGCCTTCCGATGGTCACCCGGTCACTGTGGAGCCTCACGATGGTCACCCGGTCACTGTGGAGCCTCCCGATGGTCACCCGGTCACTGTGGAGCCTTCCGATGGTCACCCGACAACTGTGGAGCCTCCCAATGGCCACCCGGCCACTGTGCAGCCTCCCGATGGTCACCAGGTCACTGTACAGCCTCCCGATGGCCACCAGGTCACTGTGGAGCCTCCCGATGGCCACCCGGCCACTGTGGAGCCTACCGATGGTCACCCGGTCACTGTGGAGCCTCACGATGGTCACCCGGCCACTGCTGAGCCTCCTGATGGTCACCAGGTCACTGTACAGCCTCCCGATGGCCACCCGGCCACTGTGAAGCCCCCCGATGGTCACCCGACAGCTGTGGAGCCTCCAGATGGTCACCCGGTCACTGTGGAGCCTCCCGAAGTTCACCCGGCCACTGTGGAGCCTCCTGATGGTCACCCGGACACTGTGGAGCCTTCCGATGGTCACCCGGTCACTGTGGAGCCTCCCGATGGTCACCCGGTCGCTGTTTAGCCTCACGATGGTTACCCGACAACTGGGGAGCCTACCGATGGTCACCCGGCCACTGTGGAGCCTACCGATGGTCATCCGACAACTGTGGAGCCTCCCGATGGTCACCCCGGCCACTGTGGAGCCTCCCGATGGTCACCCGACAACTGGGGAGCCTCCCGATGGTCACCCGGTCACTGTGGAACCTCCCGATGGTCACCCGGTCACTGGGGAGCCTCTCGATGGTCACCAGGTCACTGTGCAGAATACCATAGGATATTACAGCCTTGATGGCATCACAACACTGGTTCGGTGTCTGCCAGGGGACACCGGATAAGGGGTGCACAAGTAAAGATGCAACATTTACAAAATCTTAAATGCGTAGCACACCACACCACAAATCTACAATTATCTGGCATGAAGATATCGACGTATGATCAACATACACCTGCTAATGCTTGGCGTATACTGCGTGTAAGAAGTGGCGTGGTGTGTCACCATTCAACTACAGCAGTGCGGAAACATGGCTCCTCTGGTCAGAAGGGAGGGGGAGAGCGACTTCTCACCGTGCGGTACCGGAGTGTCTTTCAACGAGTCGAGCCGGATGATCTGGATGGTGTTGGCTGTCGTTCCGGTCGGCGTTTTTGTGGCGGCCAAGCGCACAGCGGCCACTGCGGCCTGCTGCAGACAGGCACAGCCGCTGCCAGTAGCGAGAACCACGTGCGCGAGCCCGTTAGTCGGCTGAGCAGTGTGACCGTGGGCTCCAGGATAGCGACCATCTCACACATAGCGGTAATGCGGCTCTAGTCGTGTCCCGCTGTTAACACGTGACTTACGGGGGGTATCCCTCCAGGAAGGAATCAAACATATGGAAATGGCGATAACCGGAAATGACGTCTAAGTGAAGTAATGTTTAGTAATCTTTGGCTGAAAACCAGGCCTGTGTTTATGAGAACAACAGATAAAAACGAGTTGTGATAGAGTCAATAATGATATTTCAATTAACTGACACTGAACTTGGATCTATCTTCCGGGGGGTACCCCTCCAGGAAGGAATCAAACATATGGAAACTTATCGATAACCGGAAATGACGTCTAAGTGAAGTAATGTTTAGTAATCTTTGGCTGAAAACCAGGCCTGTGTTTATGAGAACACCGGATAAAAATGAGTTGTGATAGAGTCAATAATGATATTTCAACTAACTGACACTGAACTTGGATTTGTGACTGCTATCTCCGATTTTCGATTTTTTTAACACATAGGTATGCCTACAAAGATGAGAAGAGCAAGTAAAATTAATTGTAAAAAAATATAATGTATCTAATTATTGTCAATTCATTATTAACAATTACACAGAACATTTCCATTTTTCGAAGAGTAAGTGAAAAGACAAGAAACAGCGACTCTATCTGTTTACCATTATAAATATACGCCAATAATTTTTCCCTCGTATATCAATACCGATACAAGAAACAATGTTTCGTCATCTTCACCCTGTAGACGAGAAACGACAATGTAAACATGTTTTGTGACGCCTAATGACCGTAATTGGCAGTTTGACCACGTAACTTCTGAAGACCTTCACTGAGGCGAGACAACCTGAGAAGAGTACCGGGAACTCCAAGGCACAAAAAACAATACCGATAGTTAATTTACTGCTGTGTATAATTGCTTCATTTTTGCAAACAATATCGTAGTTATCCACACGTTCGTGGCATGGCCAAACTTTGTTTTTGCTTTATTTAACCTGATCTGTGACGTTATCAGTGACCCAGAGGTTAAATATCAATTCCTCGAGACATACCTTCCAGGACTATCCAATATCGACTCAATGATCAAAATCGGTTCAACCGAAACGGAGATACAAGTGGCGGTGAACAAATCCAAGAAGTCGATTTACGGAACTACCGTAGTGGCTGAGTTAACATCTTATTCTCACCCGTGAGTCAAATTTGTCAGCTCAGCAGCACTGCAAAAATGCCAATAGACAAATGACACTATTTCCATGGACAGTTTAAACTAGTTTAAAACGGATAGCTTAAAATGGATTAGCTGGTTTCCGGCTAGGTAAGTGGGCATATCTGGTTAGCAATCATCGAGTACGAGAGGAGGCGAAACATCTTGGCAGGCTGGCGAGATATGCCCACTTACACGGCCGGAAACCAACAAATCCGTTATAGCTATATGTTTTAAAGCAGCTTAAACTTCCCGTGGAAATCGGGTCAATGACAGGGAAAATGATAAGTTAACCCGCCATTGACTGGGGGGGGGGGGGGGCGTTTAACGCCCCCCCCCCTGATTAATTTTGGTAATAGCTGGAAAACTAACAGCGCTATCAACGTGAAACTTCGGATACCTTCTTATAAATCATTTATACGTATTGTGCGATAAAAAATCGGATTTTTTCTTCTTCTCGAGTTATAGCGAATTTCGTGACCTCACTACACATGATTTTTACACAAAAATCAGCTAAATTTGCCAAGCCATACACATGCCACATTTGAATAAAATGCAATCTAAAAACGCCAAAAGATAGCAAATTGCAACTGCTAACAACTGGTTATCTCGGATATTTAACAAATTTAGTTTTTGACCCCCAAAGCTCAAAAAAAATTGGGGAAAATTATCACAAAATCACAATTTTCTAAAATATTCAAAAAACCGGAAGATATGTCAGAGAATCATACCTAGGCAACTACCATGACAAATTTCAAGCTCATATCTCCATTTTGACTGACATGCCATCTAAAGATTGGGTAACTTATGACGTCATATTTTTTTCTATTCATTTTTTCATTTTTTCATTTTTGTTTACTTTTATTTACTAGATACAGACGAACAAATGCCGCCACTGCATTTCTGAGAAAACACTGGTCTAGGAACATTCCCTTTTTCTTTAGATTTAACAATTTAAAATTTGTGACCTTCGGTGACATGCACTTGACCTGAAATTGACATTTACTTGACGTAAATGAAGTCAGGTGGTAAAATGACTATCACTATCGAATTATACGTGGACAATAACTCATAAAACATATGTTGCATGACTTTCAAACATATTTTGGGCTAGTGACCTTTTGTGACCTGACCTTGACCATGACATAGGCCAACAATCTCACCTTAGCTCAGGTACGTTATTTATCATACTTTTGCCAGCACTTTGGATGAAACTAGTCGCAATCGAAGGCTTTGGATATAAAGTATGGCCCATAAACTCAAATACGCCGATTTTGACATTTGACCTGATCGTGACCGGACATTTGACCTCACTTTTATATTTTTAGCATGCTATAGATTTGTATCATTGAGAGCTTTCGAATGCCGTCTTGCGCATCTCGCTGCGATCATTGGTTCGGAAGATAACCAGGGGCGTTTAACGCCCCCCCTCAGTCAATGGCGTTCTGCTGAGACCCCAGTCAATGCCGGGTTAAACCAGAATTCATATTACTGCCATTTATTTTGCGTCAGATATGTACAAATTCCGTCTAAAAACCCAGCATGCTTTAGTTTGAGTTTAAACACTCAATTTGCTGTGGAACATATGGGGTATCATTGGCCCTTAACGTACGTCAAATTTGTTCCATGGAAGAAATGTTGATATTATGGAGTACATGCCATCCGTGATCCGTATATTTATGTGATAGTTTATATAGTTGTATCTTACTGAAGTTAGATAGAGCTGTTTTAGTATCGTACATGCCTTGGGGGCGTCGACAAAACCACATGTACGAGCGTACCCCACGCGCTGCACTACCATCCATATCAGAATGCAATTTGGCAAGAGTCAAAATGATTTGATAGTCAATTCAATGGCGGAAACCCGACTGCAATAGGTTGAGAAGTGCCAAAGTTATTAGATTATGAAAAAGCGTTTGTACGTACGATACGGGCCAAACATCAATTTGTATAGTAAGTTGCCGAAAAAACCTGACTGGCGCTTCGCGCCAGCTCGGCAACAATATACAATTCTACTGGTCTAAGCACCCAAATTTTGTCAGTCCTCAGAAAATCGTGACGGGCGCGAGTCGCAGACTCACACGGGGTTGAAGCGCACGGCGGCGTAGGCGAACCCGTCAGCGCGGCAAATCAGCGGGCAGTAGGCAGCCAGATGATAACCCAGGGACGAATACGTCTTGCTGTCGGGCAGAACGAATCGCCAGCTTTTCGGAGGCTTCGATGTCAAGTACAGCACTTGGACGTTGGTCTGCGGAGAGCCTGCAGCGGAGAAGGGCTGTCAGTCGCCGATGCTGCACCGGCCACTGAGCTGCCGTTCGCATGACAAACAGCTCAGCAGAACAGCAGCTGGAGCACATTCCAGGACAGATCGACCAGCACAATATGGAAATAATACCACACATCTCAAACTTATATCAAACTAGGTATTGGCCGTTATCTGGGCAGCAGATTCACGCGGTGAAATGTTGGGCCAAGTCCTTTGAATGGTCTGAGTGTTACAGCCTCGGCAACTTTGCAACGTAGTGCAAAACTTTCATTTTCAGAGGACAATATCTCCAATCTAAATCATGGGAGTCATATAAAACTAGATATCATCAGATTCATCAGCAACCATCAACTAATTGATTTAATCATTGTTTTTGGAAAATACAAATTGTTGGAATGTTAACACGTGATATCAGCTCAGCTCACGTTATTTTATCATGTGGGCTGGCCGTATAAAGTTAGGAATCTATCAATGCCAGAACCGCCTTCGATACATTGGCCTTCGATGGTAAAAAATCGGAGATAGTCTTTTCTTTTCTACATATTTTACTTAAGTTTTTTCATTTGGAAAGTCATGTCAGCAGCATACACGTCTTTAGAAATAACTTTGCAAGGAATTGTGTGAATAGCTCAATTCAACGGCATTATGCGTATCTCATCGCCCTGCTTTCAAACATATATACCATGAACCCTAGTCGCTCTGTGACCTCAAGGTCATGTAACCTGAAGTCACCCGATGCAGTCCGCATCAGATCAACCAATGCATAACAGATTACTTCTCATATTTCGATGGAACTACGTTTCAGAGGTTACCTGGCCTGTAGATTCACGCTGTGAACTCTCAGCCTATTTCGTTGAACGTTTTTCGAGTTATAGCCTCAGGTATCCTTTCGATGTGACACAAAACTGTTATTTCGCATGGTATTACGAAGTTTACTAATTACGGCCCATATAACCCCCGACACATAGTTGTATCGAAATCTGAGATTTAACCCTATTTGTAACAGGGGGGTCGGGGGGCGGATTCCGCCCCCCCTCAAGTTTTTCGCAGATATCTCCAGAACGGCTGGGAGCAGGCCCATTAAATTTTAAGTCTTTTCATTGAATTGAATACCGCATTTAGTCAAAATTTTGAGTTCTTAACCTGAACAGAGGCGGTTCCAGGGCACAGTTTTGGGTGGGTTCGGAGGCGACATTTGGCAATAATACGGAAATGCGATCTTCACGGATTCTTCCTAATTTCCTCAAGTATGTAGGAGTTACATCGGTTTACTGTGATTGCAACAAGTGCAAATTAGTTGATGTTATTGAAATATCATAAAGATTGCATGGCAGAGGCGGTTTCAGGGGCTTGAAAAAGGGGGGTTTCCAGGAAGTATTCAATGCTTGGCGGGAAGCCAATGGAGCAATGCAAGGGACATTTATAGCTATAAAGATGTAAAAGATAGCTTCTGATTCCATTATTTGCATAATTTATTACTTATAGAGTTTCAGGGGCGTGTTCAGGCACATGAAAAGGGAGGGGGGTGACTGACATGGTGATGAGGATATGCCAGCGATAACGGCGCAATAAACGTTTAGCTTATAATGATATATGTACGTATGAGGCCAGACAAGGGAATAAAGTCATTTTGTTTTGCAGAGGCGCGCTCAGGAATGGAAGAAAGGGGGTCATATTATTGCAAGGAAACTAAGAGGCATGGGCGTACAATGACATAACATACTGCAGTTTTCGGATGAGACACGCACCACAGGCTACTCTACGAACGATTATAAGATAATAGGCGAGACCAGGTAGGGTAAAAAGGGGGATAGGCAATGTTAATTGAAGTTGTAAGTGAAATAGTCACTGTTGACTAGTTAGTATCATAATAGCGGATAATATACCTATAAAAAGGTCTTGCGCCGCCCCATTTTGGATCCAGGATACGCCTATGATGAAGTAAAACATGCAAAAAGGAACTATCTAAGATCAGTAACATATTTATAGTGCTGGGTAGCAATTTGTCTGCGGTTAAGATTTTTTTTCCCAAATTGACCTCCCTTTTTCACTAACCTGGTACCGCCTATGGTAAACAATATGATTTATAACTGTTTTTCTAATGTCACAAGCACAGACCATTTCATTTATCAAAAAAACAAAACAAAACAATGGTTTTATTACGCATTTACTTCACCCCCATATTGAGTGACCTGCACACGCCTATGATTTTTGATTTTTCAAACGTCACCGTTATATATCAATTCCCAATTCAATCTCTATCGATTCCTATTAGTTGTGTTAAAATCGGTCGATAAACATGAAAGCTATGTTGGATCAAAAATACCACTACAATTCGTCGTTTTTGCCCCCCTGTTGCCCCCCTATCCAAAATTTAGATTTTGTATTATTTGAAAATGTAAAACGTGTTGAGAGGAACCAAAAACCGTTTCATTTTTGAAAATAGGACGGATAGATCTCGAGATCTCAGGGGGGGGGGGGCGGAATCAGCCCCCCCCCCCTGTTATAAATAGGGGTAGCCAGGAGCCTGTTACAAATAGGGTTAAAGATGTTATGGCTTGGTGAATCTGACATGAAATACCCCAGCAGTATCGGAAGCACACTGACAATACTCCCGCAGTCAGACATACGGTACACTGACACACTGACAATACTGAAATCCAGTCGATTTGATCCTGTTAAATGCCTTTACGGGCGGCATGCTTTCTTGTAATTAACAATACATTAAAAAGCAATAACTCACCACTGAATATGAATTGCAGGAATTCGTTCTTCCTTGAGGTTACTGATGTCATTTTCCCTGCGAATAAAACATGAAACAGAACTATATCAGGAGGAAGCGTCAATGAGAAGAGTTTCGTTAACAGTTTTCGCCAACGGTGCCTACCTATAATTTAAAGATGCATAAAAGCGTGCATGCCTGAATTTTGCTGATGCCGGTGGTTTCCCTTTGAAATAAAATCGAACGTGGAGTGGAACTATGCTGTACATCACTTTTACCCGAATTCTTTACCGGTAACAACGTTTATTTTTATCAGTGTGTAGTCAAAGTCAAAACGAAATGCATCGGCCGTGCCCAACTTTCACTAAGCGCCCAACATTCGCTAAGTGAATCTTTTGTGTGATCAACGTTTTGTGTGAATCTAAGTGAAATCAACGCACACAGTGAATCTTTTTTGGCAGGATATTGACACACAGTGGACACAATTATGAGAGACAGATTATCCAGGTAGACTTTAAGTAACTCATGGCTTGCAAAATTATATTGAACTACTCAACAATGGAAAGAATATAGTACATAGCTTACTTATTTGTGGCATCGCCATGAGGTTGAACACCTGCTTATCTGTTGGACTTTTTGATACGCGGAAGAGTGCATTCTTGTTTGGTGAACCTTTGGAGCATTCGCAGGACCTGGAAAACAGGACAGGTGTCAACAAACTTTATACATATTTCCATAATCTATTCTCATTCATAAGAATACCAGAGTGCATTTGATAAATGCCCTTCAGCACACACAGTAAACGCGTCATTGCCATGAGACAGGGCAGGCAACGGATCGTGAGTTTCGGCTGCGTGGTGCAGCTCGTCGTCTGCTGCTACACGGCACGGCTCGTCCCGTGCCAGTGTGGCACAGCACAGCACACCACTCACGGACTGCTGCTGCTGCCGACGGCGGCGTAAGCGAATCGCAGCAGTCGACATATCTGCGGGCAGTACTGTGCGGGCACTCCCGGCAGCCGAAGCCAGTCGCCACTGAGCAGGCCGCTGGCTGCCATGAAGAACGTATGTGTCTGTACCAGAGCTGTGGCATGGAAAATTCCCATCATGCGTCACGAGAAAATACTCATACAAGCCTCTGTGTAAAAATGTCCTCATTTGTTGGCATATTTAATCAACACATTCCGACATTGGACACTACATGACAAACATTCAGACTTAATAACAACTCAGACAAAGTAGTAGATATTTCCCTGTTTTGGGTATATAATTCTCATAACTTAAAACGGTGTTGTTAAGGGAGATGTTTAAACTTATGGTATATTTTCTCAATGAAACAATGTAAACAAATTCGTTTTTCACCGAAATGTGCGCATTATAGAAAAGCGAGGATGGCCAAAACATCATTAAGCTGGCTAGTCACAAATAGAGCATAATATGTATATTTTCTGCTAACCGCTTGATATTTTCCAGGAGATATCTCGCTATTCAGGAGGCGGCATTTGCCATACCCTGAATGAAATGGCTTATTCTGATGTCAATGGGCACAGTTCATTCTATTTTCCAGCTTAGCTGTTTCGGTATCTTATCTTTCAGCAACAACTTAAATGAATAATTACAATATCATGGTCTATGTCATGATGGACGGAATATTGCTGAGGCTGCACGCACTCGGCGCTAGATGCCAACTGGCCGGCCGCCTGATGCCGACCCAGTCTGACCGGTCACGGGACAGGTCAGCCAGCAGGCCAATCAGAGAGACGGACCGGCCAGTGGGCTCGGCCGGTCGGCCAGGCGAGAGGGAGTCGCAAAATCAGTGCAGGGTCATCCCCATCATCCCCGGGTCAATCATCCCCGGGTCTGACCGACAGACAGACAGACAAAAGTTATTAAAACAGTAAGTTATATTTCATATTTTAGCATTACAAAAACTATTAAAGACCATTATCAAATGGGACCAACAAAGAAATACATTTCCTAAAAAAGTTAAGGCGCGGTTATTCTGGGAGCGATACGTGCAAAGGTACACTGAACTGCTCCGGCACTCAGCGAGCAGACCGGTGAGATGACGCACCATGTCACACCAGGGTCACGTACCGCCATGGGGTCTTCCCTGTTTTTGCCACTTCTGTCCCGCCTGCCCAGCACCGAATTTGAAGGCGACGACCACCCATCTGTGTATTAAAGTCTTGCGGCCTCCGACGGTCCCTCGCTTCACCAGCAACATATCTGCAACAACCGCGTTTCTTGTTACTATGCAGCCTCCCGATGGTCACCCGACAACTGTGGAGCCTCACGATGGTCACCCTGTTACTATGGAGTCTCCCGATGGTCACCCGGTCACTGTGGAGCCTCCCGATGGTCACCTTATTACTATGGAGTCTCCCGATGGTCACCCGGTCACTGTGGAGCCTCCCGATGGTCACCCGACAACTGTGGAGCCTTCCGATGGTCACCCGGCCACTGTGGAGCATCCCGATGGTCACCCGGCCACTGTGGAGCCTCACGATGGTCACCCAGCCACTGTGGAGCCTCACGATGGTCACCCGACAACTGTGGAGCCTTCCGATGGTCACCCGACAACTGTGGAGCCTCCCGATGGTCACCCGACAACTGTGGAGCCTCCCGATGGTCACCCGACAACTGTGGAGCCTCCCGATGGTCACCCGGCCACTGTGGAGCCTCACGATGGTCACCCGGTCAATGTGGAGCCTCCCGATGGTCACCCGACAACTGTGGAGCCTCCAGATGGTCACCCGGTCACTGTGGAGCCTCACGATGGTCACCCGGTCACTGTGGAGCCTCCCGATGGTCACCCAGTCACTGTGGAGCCTTCCGATGGTCACCCGGTCACTGTGGAGCCTCAGGATGGCCACCCGGTCACTGTGGAGCCTCCCGATGGTCACCCGGTCACTGTGGAGCCTTCCGATGGTCACCCGACAACTGTGGAGCCTGCCGATGGTCACCCGACAACTGTGGAGCCTCCCAATGGCCACCCGGCCACTTTGCAGCTTCCCGATGGTCACCAGGTCACTGTACAGCCTCCCGATGGCCACCAGGTCACTGTGGAGCCTCCCGATGGCCACCCGGCCACTGTGGAGCCTACCGATGGTCACCCGGTCACTGTGGAGCCTCACGATGGTCACCCGGCCACTGCTGAGCCTCCTGATGGTCACCAGGTCACTGTACAGCCTCCCGATGGCCACCCGGCCACTGTGTAGCCTCCCGATGGTCACCCGGCAGCTGTGGAGCCTCCAGATGGTCACCCGGTCATTGTGGAGCCTCCCGAAGTTCACCCGGCCACTGTGGAGCCTCCTGATGGTCATACGGACACTGTGGAGCCTCCCGATGGTCACCCGGTCACTGTGGAGCCTCCCGATGGTCACCCGGTCGCTGTTTAGCCTCACGATGGTTACCCGACAACTGGGGAGCCTACCGATGGTCACCCGGCCACTGTGGAGCCTACCGATGGTCATCCGACAACTGTGGAGCCTCCCGATGGTCACCCCTGCCACTGTGGAGCCTCCCGATGGTCACCCGACAACTGGGGAGCCTCCCGATGGTTACCCGGTCACTGTGGAACCTCCCGATGGTCACCCGGTCACTGGGGAGCCTATCGATTGTCACTAGGTCACTGTGCAGAATACCATAGGATATTACAGCCTTGATGGCATCACAACACTGGTTCGGTGTCTGCCAGGGGACACCAGATACGGGGTGCACAAGTAAAGATGCAACATTTACAAAATCTTAAATGCGTAGCACACCACACCACAAATCTACAATTATCTGGCATTAAGATATCGACGTATGATCAACATACACCTGCTAATGCTTGGCGTATACTGCGTGTAAGAAGTGGCGTGGTGTGTCACCATTCAACTACAGCAGTGCGGAAACATGGCTCCTCTTGTCAGAAGGGAGGGGGAGAGCGACTTCTCACCGTGCGGTACCGGAGTGTCTTTCAGCGAGTCGAGCCGGATGATCTGGATGGTGCTGGCTGTCGTTCCGGTCGGCGTTTTTGTGGCGGCCAAGCGCACAGCGGCCACTGCGTCCTGCTGCAGACAGGCACAGCCGCTGCCAGTAGCGAGAACCACGCGCGCGAGCCCGTTAGTCGGCTGAGCAGTGTGACCGTGGGCTCCAGGATAGCGACCATCTCACACATAGCGGTAATGCGGCTCTAGTCGTGTCCCGCTGTTAACACGTGACTTACCCCTCCAGGAAGGAATCAAACATATGGAAATGGCGATAACCGGAAATGACGTATCAGTGAAGTTATGTTTAGTAGTCTTTGGTTGAAAACCAGGTCTGTGTTTATGAGAACAACAGATAAAAACGAGTTGTGATAGTCAATAATGATATTTCAACTATCTGATACTGAACTTGGATCTATCTTCCGGGGGTACCCCTCCAGGAAGGAATCAAACATATGGAAACTTATCGATAACCGGAAATGACGTCTAAGTGAAGTAATGTTTAGTAATCTGTGGCTGAAAACCAGGCCTGTGTTTATGAGAACACCGGATAAAAATGAGTTGTGATAGAGTCAATAATGATATTTCAACTAACTGACACTGAACTTGGATTTGTGACTGCTATCTCCGATTTTCGATTTTTTTTAAACACATAGGTATGCCTACAAAGATGAGAAGAGCAAGTAAAATTAATTGTAAAAAAATATGATGTATCTAGTTATTGTCAATTCATTATTAACAATTACAAAGAACATTTCCATTTTTCGAAGAGTAAGTGAAAAGACAAGAAACAGCGACTCTATCTGTTTACCATTATAAATATACGCCAATAATTTTTCCCTCGTATATCAATACCGATACAAGAAACAATGTTTCGTCATCTTCACCCTGTAGACGAGAAACGACAATGTAAACATGTTTTGTGACGCCTAATGACCGTAATCGGCAGTTTGACCACGTAACTTCTGAAGACCTTCACTGAGGCGAGAAAACCTGAGAAGAGTACCGGGAACTCCAAGGCACAAAAAACAATACCGATAGTTAATTTACTGCTGTGTATAATTGCTTCATTTTTGCAAACAATATCGTAGTTATCCACACGTTCGTGGCATGGCCAAACTTTGTTTTTGCTTTATTTAACCTGATCTGTGACGTTATCAGTGACCCCGAGGTTAACAATCAATTCCTCGAGACATACCTTCCAGGACTATCCAATATCGACTCAATCATCAAAATCGGTTCAACCGAAACGGAGATACAAGTGACGGTGAACAAATCCAAGAAGTCGATTTACGGAACTACCGTAGTGGCTGAGTTAACATCTTATTCTCACCCGTGAGTCAAATTTGTCAGCTCAGCAGCACTGCAAAAATGCCAATAGACAAATGACACTATTTCCATGGACAGTTTAAACTAGTTTAAAACGGATAGCTTAAAATGGATTAGTTGGTTTCCGGCTAGGTAAGTGGGCATATCTGGTTAGCAATCATCGAGTACGAGAGGAGGCGTAACATCTTGGCAGGCTGGCGAGATATGCCCACTTACACGGCCGGAAACCAACAAATCCGTTATAGCTATATGTTTTAAAGCAGCTTAAACTTCCCGTGGAAATCGGGTCAATGACAGGGAAAATGATAAGTTAACCCGCCATTGACTGGGGGGGGGGGGGGGGGGGGCGTTTAACGCCCCCCCCCCTGATTAATTTTGGTAATAGCTGGAAAACTAACAGGGCTATCAACGTGAAACTTCGGATACCTTCTTATAAATCATTTATACGTATTGTGCGATAAAAAATCGGATTTTTTCTTCTTCTCGAGTTATAGCGAATTTCGTGACCTCACTACACATGATTTTTATACAAAAATCAGCTAAATTTGCCAAGCCATACACATGCCACATTTGAAGAAAATGCAATCTAAAAACGCCAAAAGATAGCAAATTGCAACTGCTAACAACTGGTTATCTCGGATATTTAACAAATTTAGTTTTTGACCCCAAAGCTCAAAAAAAAATTGGGGAAAATTATCACAAAATCACAATTTTCTAAAATATTCAAAAAACCGGAAGATATGTCAGTGAATCATACCTAGGCAACTACCATGACAAATTTCAAGCTCATATCTCCATTTTGACTGACATGCCATCTAAAGTATGGGTAACTTATGACGTCATATTTTTTTTCTATTCATTTTTTCATTTTTTCCTTCTTTTTTTACTTTTATTTACTAGATACAGACGAACAAATGCCGCCACTGTATTTCTGAGAAAACACTGGTCTAGGAACATTCCCTTTTTCTTTAGATTTAACAATTTAAAATTTGTGACCTTCGGTGACATGCACTTGACCTGAAATTGACATTTACTTGACGTAAATGAAGTCAGGTGGTAAAATGACTATCACTATCGAATTATACGTGGACAATAACTCATAAAAACATATGTTGCATGACTTTCAAACATATTTTGGGCTAGTGACCTTTTGTGACCTGACCTTGACCATGACATAGGCCAACAATCTCACCTTAGCCCAGGTACGTTATTTATCATACTTTTGCCAGCACTTTGGGTGAAACTGGTCGCAATTGAAGGCTTTGGATAGAAAGTATGGCCCATAAACTCAAATACGCCGATTTTGACATTTGACCTGATCGTGACCGGACATTTGACCTCACTTTTATATTTTTAGCATGCTATAGATTTGTATCATTGAGAGCTTTCGATTGCCGCCTTGCGCGTCTCGCTGCGATCATTGGTTCGGAAGATAACCAGGGGCGTTTAACGCCCCCCCCTCTCAGTCAATGGCGTTCTGCTGAGACCCCCCTCTGAGTCAATGCCGGGTTAAACCAGAATTCATATTACTGCCATTTATTTTGCGTCAGATTTGTACAAGTTCCGTCTAAAAACCCAGCATGCTTTAGTTTGAGTTTAAACACTCAATTTGCTGTGGAACATATGGGGTATCATTGGCCCTTAACGTACGTCAAATTTGTTCCATGGAAGAAATGTTGATATTATGGAGTACATGCCATCCGTGATCCGTATATTTATGTGATAGTTTATATAGTTGTATCTTACTGAAGTTAGATAGAGCTGTTTTAGTATCGTACATGCCTTGGGGGCGTCGACAAAACCAAATGTACGAGCGTGCCCCACGCGCTGCACTACCATCCATATCAGAATGCAATTTGGCAAGAGTCAAAATGATTTGATAGTCAATTCAATGGCGGAAACCCGACTGCAATAGGTTGTGAAGTGCCAATGTTATTAGATTATGAAAAAGCGTTTGTACGTACGATACGGGCCAAACATCAATTTGTCTAGTAAGTTGCCGAAAAAACCTGACGGGCGCTTCGCGCCAGCTCGGCAACAATATACAATTCTACTGGTCTAAGCACCCAAATTTTGTCAGTCCTCAGAAAATAGTGACGTGCGCGAGTCGCAGACTCACACGGGGTTGAAGCGCACGGCGGCGTAGGCGAACCCGTCAGCGCGGCAAATCAGCGGGCAGTAGGCAGCCAGATGATAACCCAGGGACGAATACGTCTTGCTGTCGGGCAGAACGAATCGCCAGCTTTTCGGAGGCTTCGATGTCAAGTACAGCACTTGGACGTTGGTCTGCGGAGAGCCTGCAGCGGAGAAGGGCTGTCAGTCGCCGATGCTGCACCGGCCACTGAGCTGCCGTTCGCATGACAAACAGCTCAGCAGAACAGCAGCTGGAGCACATTCCAGGACAGATCGACCAGCACAATATGGAAATAATACCAGACATCTCAAACTTATATCAAACTAGGTATTGGCCGTTATCTGGGCAGCAGATTCACGCGGTGAAATGTTGGGCCAAGTCCTTTGAATGGTCTGAGTGTTACAGCCTCGGCAACTTTGCAACGTAGTGCAAAACTTTCATTTTCAGAGGACAATATCTCCAATCTAAATCATGGGAGTCATATCAAACTAGATATCATCAGATTCATCAGCAACCATCAACTAATTGATTTAATCATTGTTTTTGGAAAATACAAATTGTTGGAATGTTAACACGTGATATCAGCTCAACTCACGTTATTTTATCATGTGGGCTGGCCGTATAAAGTTAGGAATCTATCAATGCCAGAACCGCCTTCGATACATTGGCCTTCGATGGTAAAAAATCGGAGATAGTCTTTTCTTTTCTACATATTTTACTTAAGTTTTTTTCATTTGGAAAGTCATGTCAGCAGCATACACGTCTTTAGAAATAACTTTGCAAGGAATTGTGTGAATAGCTCAATTCAACGGCATTATGCGTATCTCATCGCCCTGCTTTCAAACATATATACCATGAACCCTAGTCGCTCTGTGACCTCAAGGTCATGTAACCTGAAGTCACCCGATGCAGTCCGCATCAGATCAACCAATGCATAACAGATTACTTCTCATATTTCGATGGAACTACGTTTCAGAGGTTACCTGGCCTGTAGATTCACGCTGTGAACTCTCAGCCTATTTCGTTGAACGTTTTTCGAGTTATAGCCTCAGGTATCCTTTCGATGTGACACAAAACTGTTATTTCGCATGGTATTACGAAGTTTACAAATTACGGCCCATATAACCCACGACACATAGTTGTATCGAAATCTGAAATTTAACCCTATTTGTAACAGGGGGGTCGGGGGGCGGATTCCGCCCCCCTCAAGTTTTTCGCAGATATCTCCAGAACGGCTGGAAGCAGGCCCATTAAATTTTGGGACTTTTCATTGAATTGAATACCGCATTTAGAGTCAAAATTTTGAGTTCTTAACCTGAACAGAGGCGGTTCCAGGGCACAGTTTTGGGTGGGTTCGGAGGCGACATTTGGCAATAATACGGAAATGCGTTCTTCACGGATTCTTCCTAATTTCCTCAAGTATGTAGGAGTTACATCGGTTTACGGTGATTGCAACAAGTGCAAATTAGTTGATGTTATTGAAATATCATAAAGATTGCATGGCAGAGGCGGTTTCAGGGGCTTGAAAAAGGGGGGTTTCCAGGAAGTATTCAATGCTTGGCGGGAAGCCAATAGAGCAATGCAAGGGACATTTATAGCTATAAAGATGTAAAAAATAGCTTCTGATTCCATTATTTGCATAATTTATTACTTATAGAGTTTCAGGGGCGTGTTCAGGCACATGAAAAGGGAGGGGGGTGACTGACATGGTGATGACGATATGCCAGCGATAACGGCGCAATAAACGTTTAGCTTATAATGATATATGTACGTATGAGGCCAGACAAGGGAATAAAGTCATTTTGTTTTGCAGAGGCGCGCTCAGGAATGGAAGAAAGGGGGTCATATTATTGCAAGGAAACTAAGAGGCATGGGCGTACAATGACATAACATACTGCAGTTTTCGGATGAGACACGCACCACAGGCTACTCTACGAACGATTATAAGATAATAGGCGAGACCAGGTAGGGTAAAAAGGGGGATAAGCAATGTTAATTGAAGTTGTAAGTGAAATAGTCACTGTTGACTAGTTAGTATCATAATAGCGGATAATATACTTATAAAAAGGTCTTGCGCCGCCCCAGTTTGGATCCAGGATACGCCTATGATGAAGTAAAAATGCAAAAAGGAACTATCTAAGATCAGTAACATATTTATAGTGCTGGGTAGCAATTTGTCTGCGGTTAAGATTTTTTTTTCCAAATTGACCTCCCTTTTTCACTAACCTGGTACCACCTATGGTAAAAAATATGATTTATAACCGTTTTTCTAATGTCACAAGCACAGACCATTTCATTTATCAAAAAAAACAAAACAAAAAAATGGTTTTATTACGCATTTACTTCACCCCCATATTGAGTGACCTGCACACGCCTATGATTTTTGAATTGTCAAACGTCACCGTTATATATCAATTCCCAATTCAATCTCTATCGATTCCTATTAGTTGTGTTAAAATCGGTCGATGAACATGAAAGCTATGTTGGATCAAAAATACCACTACAATTCGTCGTTTTTGCCCCCCTGTTGCCCCCCTATCCAAAATTTAGATTTTGTATTATTTGAAAATGTAGAACGTGTTGAGGGGAACCAAAAACCGTTTCATTTTTGAAAATAGGACGGATAGATCTCGAGATCTCAGGGGGGGGGGGGGGGCGGCGGAATCAGCCCCCCCCCTGTTATAAATAGGGGTAGCCAGGAGCCTGTTACAAATAGGGTTAAAGATGTTATGGCTTGGTGAATCTGACATGAAATACCCCAGCAGTAGCGGAAGCACACTGACAATACTCCCGCAGTCAGACATACGGTACACTGACACACTGACAATACTGAAATCCAGTCGATTTGATCGTGTTAAATGCCTTTACGGGCGGCATGCTTTCTTGTAATTAACAATACATTAAAAAGCAATAACTCACCACTGAATATGAATTGCAGGAATTCGTTCTTCCTTGAGGTTACTGATGTCATTTTCCCTGCGAATAAAACATGAAACAGAACTATATCAGGAGGAAGCGTCAATGAGAAGAGTTTCGTTAACAGTTTTCGCCAAGGGTGCCTACCTATAATTTAAAGATGCATAAAAGCGTGCATGCCTGGATTTTGCTGATGCCGGTGGTTTCCCTTTGAAATAAAATCGAACGTGGAGTCGAACTATGCTGTACATCACTTTTACCCGAATTCTTTACCGGTAACAACGTTTATTTTTATCAGTGTGTAGTCAAAGTCAAAACGAAATGCATCGGCCGTGCCCAACTTTCACTAAGCGCCCAACCTTCGCTAAGTGAATCTTTTGTGTGATCAACGTTTTGTGTGAATCTAAGTGAAATCAACGCACACAGTGAATCTTTTTGGCAGGATATTGACGCACAGTGGACACAATTATGAGAGACAGATTATCCAGGTAGACTTTAAGTAACTCATGGCTTGCAAAATTATATTGAACTACTCAACAATGGAAAGAAAAAAGTACGTAGCTTACCTATTTGTGGCATGATCTTGAGGTTGAACACCTGCATATCTGTTGGACTTTTTGATACGCGGAAGAGGGCATTCTTGTTTGGTGAACCTTTGGAGCATTCGCAGGACCTGGAAAACAGGACAGGTGTCAACAAACTTTATACATATTTCCATAATCTATTCTCATTCATAAGAATACCATAGTGCATTTGATAAATGCCCTTCAGCACATACAGTAAACGCGTCATTGCCATGAGACAGGGCAGGCAACGGATCGTGAGTTTCGGCTGCGTGGTGCAGCTCGTCGTCTGCTGCTACACGGCACGGCTCGTCCCGTGCCAGTGTGGCACAGCACAGCACACCACTCACGGACTGCTGCTGCTGCCGACGGCGGCGTAAGCGAATCGCAGCAGTCGACATATCTGCGGGCAGTACTGTGCGGGCACTCCCGGCAGCCGAAGCCAGTCGCCACTGAGCAGGCCGCTGGCTGCCATGAAGAACGTATGTGTCTGTACCAGAGCTGTGGCATGGAAAATTTCCATCATGCGTCACGAGAAACTACTCATACAAGCCTCTGTGTAAAAATGTCATCATTTGTTGGCATATTTAATCAACACATTCCGACATTGGACACTACATGACAAACATTCAGACTTAATAACAACTCAGAAAAAGTAGTAGATATTTCCCTGTTTTGGGTATATAATTCTCGTAACTTAAAACGGTGTTGTTAAGGGAGATGTTTAAACTTATGGTATATTTTCTCAATGAAACAATGGAAACAAATTTGTTTTTCACCGAAATGTGCGCATTATAGAAAAGCGAGGATGGTCAAAACATCATTAAGCTGGCTAGTCACAAATAGAGCATAATATGTATATTTTCTGCTAACCGCTTGATATTTTCCAGGAGATATCTCGCTATTCAGGAGGCGGCATTT
This sequence comes from Chirona hameri, assembly GCA_036785665.1. Taxonomy (NCBI): domain Eukaryota; kingdom Metazoa; phylum Arthropoda; class Thecostraca; order Balanomorpha; family Balanidae; genus Chirona; species Chirona hameri. The sequence goes on from JAXIVJ010001771.1 coordinate 108,001, forward strand.
GCCATACCCTGAATGATATATGAATAGTGCATGAGGGAGCGGGCAATAGTCGAAAATATTGACCGATGTGACGTCACTGTAGCCCGAGGGTGGAGACCGTATAAAGTGCCATTGCCCGAGGCGAAGCCGAGGGCAATGGCACTTTATACGGTCTTCACCCGAGGGCGACAGTGACGTTACAGAGGTCAATATTTTCGACTATTGCCCGCTCCCCCATGCACTATTGATTTTATTACATGGCCACTGGCCAGCCCTGCCATTTTTTGAATAAACGTGTTCTATTTGTTTGTCACATTCCCTCACGGCCTCATATGTTTTCATATGATTTCGAGACCAAGATGTGTGCATATAAAAAAGGAAGTAGCGTCGCTTTAGTTGAATGTATTGCACAAAATAATCCAGAAAAATCCACATAGGTAAATCACAGCGTCACATTTCATATCATCTAGTGCGTCAGGTTGAAGTTGAATGTGCAGCTGTTATAAGTTTGCCGCCGTTCTGCGTCTCCACCGATGTCGCGGTGCTTGAAGAGTTTCCCACCAGGCTGATGGTATTGCTGATTTTCCTCAGTTGCTCGTTAGATACCATCTGCGCATAGTGTTGGAGCGACGAGATTGACTTATGCCCGCTGATCTGTTGGATGTGACGTGACTCTATACCGGCGTGGTCTAGACTCGTTATCACTGTTGCCCCGATACAGTGGTTGGTGTAGATCTTGCTTAGCCCCGTTTCCTTGCTTATCCGCTGCATCATTGTGCCTACAGTGTTCTTTCCGATAGGCACTGCATCATACCAGTAGAGATTGGGAGCCATTCTTGGCCGCTGGAAAAAGCAGGGCGAAGACTTGTTCAGCTTGCTGATGTATAACTTGAGGTGCTTCACCGGACAGTCATTCATGCCGGTGGCGTACATACGCGCCTGCTGACCCGAGTTATCTTCTCCTCGGTGGTTTTTATCCAGCTCATCCCGCATCGTTACGTACTCCACGTCGCTCTCATCTTGGTTGAATTTGAACCAGTCGACACGAATCTCTCTCAGGTTTTCACGTCCACGCCGACAGAAATGGAGCATAATGTCCATGAACACCTTGTGCTGCAGCTTAACAGGCGTGGAACAGTCCTGCAGGCATGATTTGATTTTCTCCTGATCTCCTGTCGTAATCGGTTGCTTGTGCTCTATGGCACCTTTTCCGTCCTTCTTCGCCATGTGCATGGACACCTTGAATGACTCAGCAGTCAACGGGAAGCTTTTGTCATCCCCGATATCCTTCCCCAATTCCTTGATTAGGAATTGCTTTATTCCGTACTTCAGGCCGTGGAGGCTCTTGGATTTGTATCTTTCGCCATCCTTGCGCTTTACGGTTAGGAAAAATTCCTTTACTGCGTTGTCAAGTGAATCATTGTTATCTAAAAAGTGGTGCATGAACAATCCTTTGGCAGACAAAAATTGGAGGAATACGTCCCCTCCGGCTTTGATAGCTCGATTGGTGCTCTCTGATCTTCGCGAAAAGAGCAGTTCTTCGAGTTCATGCTTATCAAGAAGCTCAAAGCGCGGTTTTTCGGACATGCTTGTAAGATTAGGATAATTATCCAGTGGCATTAACTACGACTCCTTACAAAATGAAAATGACTTTCTACCTGAATGTGGCAAGAATTGATTTTTTTTGGAAAGCACAAATGCACGCGCAACTTACTATTGCCCGCTACCATGACAACCATGACGACCTCAAAACCTAATGCAACTTCCAACTTGAGGTGCTATAAGTTTTATTGTGCTGTTTGACGTCGTCATGGCACCGGGCAATAGGCAAAAATATCACATGAGCCGTTAACATACGAGCCGTGTAATAAAATGGCTTATTCTGATGTCCATGCGCACAGTTCATTCTATTTTCCAGCTTAGCTGTTTCGGTATCTTATCTTTCAGCAACAACTTAAATGAATAATTACAATATCATGGTCTATGTCATGATGGACGGAATATTGCTGAGGCTGCACGCACTCGGCGCTAGCTGCCAACTGGCCGGCCGCCTGATGCCGACCCAGTCTGACCGGTCACGGGACAGGTCAGCCAGCAGGCCAATCAGAGAGACGGACCGGCCAGTGGGCTCGGCCGGTCGGCCAGGCAAAATCAGTGCAGGGTCATCCCCATCATCCCCGGGTCAATCATCCCCGGGTCTGACCGACAGACAGACAGACAAAAGTTATTAAAACAGTAAGTTATATTTCATATTTTAGCATTACAAAAACTATTAAAGACCATTATCAAATGGGACCAACAAAGAAATACATTTCCTAAGAAAGTTAAGGCGCGGTTATTCTGGGAGCGATACGTGCAAAGGTAGACTGAACTGCTCCGGCACTCAGCGAGCAGACCGGTGAGATGACGCACCATGTCACACCAGGGTCACGTACCGCCATGGGGTCTTCCCTGTTTTTGCCACTTCTGTCCCGCCTGCCCAGCACCGAATTTGAAGGCGACGACCACCCATCTGTGTATTAAAGTCTTGCGGCCTCCGACGGTCCCTCGCTTCACCAGCAACATATCTGCAACAACCGCGTTTCTTGTTATTATGCAGCCTCCCGATGGTCACCCGACAACTGTGGAGCCTCACGATGGTCACCCTGTTACTATGGAGCCTCCCGATGGTCATCCGACAACTGTGGAGCCTCCCGATGGTCACCTTGTTACTATGGAGTCTCCCGATGGTCACCCGGTCACTGTGGAGCCTCCCGATGGTCACCCGACAACTGTGGAGCCTTCCGATGGTCACCCGGCCACTGTGGAGCATCCCGATGGTCACCCGGCCACTGTGGAGCCTCACGATGGTCACCCGGCCACTGTGGAGCCTCACGATGGTCACCCGACAACTGTGGAGCCTTCCGATGGTCACCCGACAACTGTGGAGCCTCCCGATGGTCACCCGACAACTGTGGAGCCTCCCGATGGTCACCCGACAACTGTGGAGCCTCCCGATGGTCACTCGGCCACTGTGGAGCCTCCCGATGGTCACCCGGTCACTGTGGAGCCTCACGATGGCCACCCGGCCACTGTGGAGCCTCCTGATGGTCACCCGGTCTCTGTGGAGCCTCCCGATGGTCACCCGGTCACTGTGGAGCCTCCCGATGGTCACCCGACAACTGGGGAGCCTCCCGATGGTCACCCGGTCACTGTGGAGCCTCCCGATGCTCACCCGGTCACTGTGGAGCCTCCCGAAGTTAACCCGGTCACTGTGGAGCCTCCCGATGGTCACCCGGTCACTGTGCATCCTCACGATGGTCACCCGGTCACTGTGGAGCCTCACGATGGTCACCCGACAACTGGGGAGCCTCCCGATGGTCACCCGGTCACTGTGCAGAATACCATAGGATATTACAGCCTTGATGGCATCACATCACTGGTTCGGTGTCTGCCAGGGGACACCGGATAAGGGGTGCACAAGTAAAGATGCAACATTTACAAAATCTAAATGCGTAGCACACCACACCACAAATCTACAATTATCTGGCATAAAAATATCGACGTATGATCAACATACACCTGCCAACACTTGGCGTATACTGCGTGTAAGAAGTGGCGTGGTGTGCCACCATTCAACTACAGCAGTACGTAAACATGGCTCCTCTTGTCAGAAGGGAGGGGGAGAGCGACTTCTCACCGTGCGGTACCGGAGTGTCTTTCAGCGAGTCGAGCCGGATGATCTGGATGGTGTTGGCTGTCGTTCCGGTCGGCGTTTTTGTGGCGTCCAAGCGCACAGCGGCCACTGCGGCCTGCTGCAGACAGGCACAGCCGCTGCCAGTAGCGAGAACCACGCGCGCGAGCCCGTTAGTCGGCTGAGCAGTGTGACCGTGGGCTCCAGGATAGCGACCATCTCACGCATAGCGGTAATGCGGCTCTAGTCGTGTGCCGCTGTTAACACCTGACTTACCCCTCCAGGAAGGAATCAAATATATGGAAATGGCGATAACCGGAAATGACGTATCAGTGAAGTTATGTTTAGTAATCTTTGGCTGAGAACCAGGTCTGCGTTTATGAGAACACCGGATAAAAACGAGTTGTGATAGAGTCAATAATGATATTTCAACTAACTGACACTGAACTTGGATTTGTGACTGCTATCTCCGATTTTTTTTAACACATAGGTATGCCTACGAAGATGAGAAGAGCAAGTAAAATTAATTGTAAAAAATATGATGTATCTAATTATTGTCAATTCATTATTAACAATTACAAAGAACATTTCCATTTCTCGAAGAGTAAGTGAAAAGACAAGAAACGGCGACCCTATCTGTTTACCATTATAAATATACGCCAATAATGTTTCCCTCGTATATCAATACCGACACAGGAAACAATGTTTCGTCATCTTCACCCTGTAGACGAGAAACGACCCTGTAAACATGTTTTGTGACTCCTAATGACCGTAATCGGCAGTTTGACCACGTGACTTCTGAAGACCTTCACTGAGGCGAGAAAACCTGAGAAGAGTACCGGGAACTCCAAAGCACAAAAAACAATACCGATAGTTAATTTACTGCTGTGTATAAATGCTTCATTTTTGCAAACAAGATCGTATTTATCCACACGTTGGTGGCATGGTCATACATTGTTTTTGCTTTATTTAACCTGATCTGTGACGTTATCAGTGACCCCGAGGTTAACAATCAATTCCTTGAGACATACCTTCCAGGACTATCCAATATCGTCGCAATGATCAAAATCGGTTCAACCGAAACGGAGATACAAGTGGCGGTGAACAAATCCAAGAAGTCGATTTACGGAACTACCGTAGTGGCTGAGCTAACATCTTATTCTCACCCGTGAGTCAAATTTGTCAGCTCAGCAGCACTGCAAAATGCCATTAGACAAATGACACCGTAAATCGACTTCTTGGATTTGTTTTCCGCCACTTGTATCTCCGTTTCGGTTGAACCGATTTTGATCATTGAGTCGATATTGGATAGTCCTGGAAGGTATGTCTCGAGGAATTGATTGTTAACCTCGGGGTCACTGATAACGTCACAGATCAGGTTAAAGAAAGCAAAAACAATGTTTGGCCATGCCACCAACGTGTGGATAACTACGATCTTGTTTGAAAAAATGAAGCAGTAAATTAACTATCGGTATTGTTTTTTGTGCCTTGGAGTTCCCGGTACTCTTCTCAGGTTTTCTCGCCTCAGTGAAGGTCTTCAGAAGTCACGTGGTCAAACTGCCGATTACAGTCATTAGGAGTCACAAAACATGTTTACAGGGTCGTTTCTCGTCTACAGGGTGAAGATGACGAAACATTGTTTCTTGCATCGGTATTGATATACGAGGGAAAAATTATTGGCGTATATTTATAATGGTAAACAGATAGAGTTGCCGTTTCTTGTCTTTTCACTTACTCTTCGAGAAATGGAAATGTTCTTTGTTGTTATTGTTAATAATGAATTGAATTGTTAATAATGAATTGACAATAATTAGATACCTCACATTTTTTACAATTAATTTTACTTGCTCTTTTCATCTTTGTAGGCATACCTATGTGTTAAAAAATCGAAAATCGGAGATAGCAGTCACAAATCCAAGTTCAGTGTCAGTTAGTTGAAATATCATTATTGACTCTATCACAACTCGTTTTTATCTGTTGTTCTCATAAACACAGGCCTGGTTTTCAGCCAAAGATTACTAAACATAACTTCACTTAGATGTCATTTCCGGTTATCGCCATGGACTTCCATGGACAGTTTAAACTGGTTTAAAACGGATAGCTTAAAACGGATTGGTTGGTTTCCGGCCAGGTAAGTGGACATATATCGTTAGCAATCATTGAGTACGAGAGGATGCGTAGCATCTTGGCAGGCTGGCGAGATATGCCCACTTACACGGCCGGAAACCAACTAATCCGTTATAGCTATATGTTTTAAAGCAGTTTAAACTTCCCGTGGAAATCGGGTCAATGTCTGGGAAAATGATAAGTTAACCCGCCATTGACTGGTGGGGGAGGGGGGTGGGGGGGGGGGGGGGGGCGTTTAACGCCCCCCTGATTAATTTGGGCAATAGCTGGAATACTAACAGCACTCTCAACGTGAAACTTCGAATACCTTTTTATAAATCACTTTTACGTATTGTGCGAGAAAAAAACTAGACATTTGTTTCTTCTCGAGTTATAGCGAATTTCGTGACGTCACTACACATGAGTTTTACACCAAAATCAGATAAATTTTGCGAAGCCGTACACATGCCACATTTGAAGAAAAATGCAATCTAAAAAAGCCAAAAGATAGCACATTGCGTCTGTTAACACCTGGTTATCTCGGATATTTAACAAATTTAGTTTTTGACCCCCCAAAACTCAAAAACCTTTTCTGGGGAAAATTCTCACAAAATCACAATTTTCTAAAATATTAAAAAAACCGGAAGATATGTCAGAGAATCATACCTAGGCAACTACCATGGCAAATTTCAAGCTGATATCTCCATTTTGACTGACTTATGCCATCTAAAGTATGGGTAACCTATGACGTCATATTTCGAAATTGCGTTTTTTAAACTTTTATTGACTAGATACAGACAAAGAAATGTCACCACTGTATTTCTGAGAAAACACTGGTCTAGCAACATGCCTTTTTGTTTGTTTAGATTTCACAATTGAAAATTTGTGACCTTCGGTGACCTGCACTTGACCTGAAATTGACATTTACTTGACGTAAATGAAGTCAGGTGGTAAAATGACTATCACTATCGAATTATTCGTGGAAAATAACTCGTAAAACACATGTTGCATGCCTTTCGGACATATTTTGGGCATAGTGACCTTTTGTGACCTGACCTTGACCTTGACATAGGCCAACAATCTCATCTTAGCTCAGGTGCGTTATTTATCATACTTTTGCCAGCACTTTGGGTGAAAGTGGTCGCAATCCAAGGCTTTGGATAGAAAGTATGGCCCATAAACTCAAATACGCCGATTTTGACATTTTACCTGATCATGACCGGACTCTTGACCTCACTTTTACATTTTTTTGCATGCTTTAGATTTGTATCATTGAGAGCTTTCGATTGCCGCCTTGCGCGTCTCGCTGCGATCATTGGTTCGGAAGATAACCAGGGGGCGTTTAACGCCTCCCCCCTCCGTCAATGGCGTTCTGCTGAGACCCCAGTCAATGCCGGGTTAAACCAGAATTCCTATTACTGCCATTTATTTTGCGTCAGATATGTACAAGTTCCGTCCAAAAACCCAGCATGCTTTAGTTTGAGTTTAAAAACTCAATTTGCTGTGGAACATATGGGGTATCATTGGCCCTTAACGTACGTCAAATTTGTTCCATGGAAGAAATGTTGATATTATGGAGTACATGCCATCCGTTATCCGTATATTTATGTGATAGTTTATATAGTTGTATCTTACTGAAGTTAGATAGAGCTGTTTTAGTATCGTACATGCCTTGGGGGCGTCGACAAAACCAAATGTACGAGCGTGCCCCACGCGCTGCACTACCATCCATATCAGAATGCAATTTGGCAAGAGTCAAAATGATTTGATAGTCAATTCAATGGCGGAAACCCGACTGCAATAGGTTGAGAAGTGCCAAAGTTATTAGATTATTGAAAAGCGTTTGTATCTACGATACGGGCCAAACATCAACTTGTCTAGTAAGTTGCCGAAAAAACCTGACGGGCGCCTCGCGCCAGCTCGGCAACAATATACAATTCTACTGGTCTAACCACCCAAATTTTGTCAGTCCTCAGAAAATAGTGACGGGCGCGAGTCGCAGACTCACACGGGGTTGAAGCGCACGGCGGCGTAGGCGAACCCGTCAGCGCGGCAAATCAGCGGGCAGTAGGCAGCCAGATGATAACCCAGGGACGAATACGTCTTGCTGTCTGGCAGAACGAATCGCCAGCTTTTCGGAGGCTTCGATGTCAAGTACAGCACTTGGACGTTGGTCTGCGGAGAGCCTGCAGCGGAGAAGGGCTGTCAGTCGCCGATGCTGCACCGGCCACTGAGCTGCCGTTCGCATGACAAACAGCTCAGCAGAACAGCAGCTGGAGCACATTCCAGGACAGATCGACCAGCACGATATGGAAATAATACCAGACATCTCAAACTTCTATCAAACTAGGTATTGGCCGTTATCTGGGCAGCAGATTCACGCTGTGAAATGTTGGGCCAAGTCCTTTGAATGGTCTGAGTGTTACAGCCTCGGCAACTTTGCAACGTAGTGCAAAACTCTCATTTTCAGCGGACAATATCTCCAATCTAAATCATGGAAGTCATATCAAACTGGATATCATCAGATTCATCAGCAACCATAAACTAATTGATTTAATCATTGTTTTTGGAAAATACAAATTGTTGGAATGTTATTACGTGATATCAGCTCAGCTCACGTTATTTTATAATGTGGGCTGGCCGTATAAAGTTAGGAATCTATCAATGCCAGAACCGCCTTCGATACATTGGCCTTCGATGGTAAAAAATCGGAGATAGTCTTTTCTTTTCTACATATTTTACTTAAGTTTTTGCATTTGGAAAGTCATGTCAGCAGCACACACGTCTTTGGAAATAACTTTGCAAGGAATTGTGTGAATAGCTCAATTCAACGGCATTATGCGTATCTCATCGCCCTGCTTCCAAACATATATACCATGAACCCTAGTCGCTCTGTGACCTCAAGGTCACGTAACCTGAAGTCACCCGATGCAGTCCGCATCAGATCAACCAATCCATAACAGATTACTTCTCATATTTCGATGGAACTACGTTTCAGAGGTTACCTGGCCTGTAGATTCACGCTGTGAACTCTCAGCCTATTTCGTTGAACGGTTTTCGAGTTATAGCCTCAGGTATCCTTTCGATGTGACACAAAGCTGTAATTTGAAGCAGGCAACATCTCCCATATAAATAATTTGAATCATATAAGCCTATATATCATCAGAATACCCATTAACCACATATTAATTTAATATAATCTTTATTTGAAAATTAGAATATACACTGAAAACCTAAGGAGACCATGCATGGTTCTTCGAGAGGTCTCCGAACCCACTTGCCATTCTCGGTGCTCTTGGTTCAAAGAACACTGAATCATGTGCGTTGCGTAGTGGCGGGGCATTTTTCGTTTTACTTTTGATTTTGTTTTTGCTTTATTTGGGATTTTTTTCTTCTGCATTTTCTCTTTATTTGTACTTTATTTTTGGGTTTTGGTGGTGCCCCGGGGCGGTCGTGCCCTGGTGCCCCCGGCGCGGTGGTGACCCTTCACGACCCAGGGGGGGTCATGACCCCCGTGACCCCACCCGCTGGATCTGCCACTGGAGATATTGCTCACTGAAAATAAGAGTTTCGCATGGTATTACGAAGTTCACGAATTACGGCCCATATAACCCCCGACACATAGTTGTATCGTAATCTGAGATTTAAAGATGTTATGGCTTGGTCAATCTGACATGATATACCCCAGCAGTATTGGAAGCACACTGGCAACACTCCCGCAGTCAGACATACGGTACACTGACACACTGACAATACTGAAATCCAGTCGATTTCATCGTGTTAAATGCCTTTACGGGCGGCATGCTTTCTTGTAATTAACAATACATTAAAAAGCAATAACTCACCACTGAATATGAATTGCAGGAATTCGTTCTTCATTGAGGTTACTGATGTCATTTTCCCTGCGAATAAAACATGAAACAGAACTATATCAGGAGGAAGCGTCAATGAGAAGAGTTTCGTTAGCAGTCTTCGCCAACGGTGCCTACCTATAATTTAAAGATGCATAAAAGCGTGCATGCCTGGATTTTGCTGATGCCGGTGGTTTTCCTTTGAAATAAAATCGAACGTGGAGTCGAACTATGTTGTACATCACTTTTACCCGAATTCTTTACCGGTAACAACGTTTATTTTTATCAGTGCGTAGTCAAAGCCAAAACGAAATGCATTGGCCGTGCCCAACTTTCACTAAGCGCCCAACCTTCGCTAAGTGAATCTTTTGTGTGATCAACGTTTTGTGTGAATCTAAGTGAAATCAACGCACACAGTGAATCTTTTTTGGCAGGAGATTGACACACAGTGGACACAATTATGAGAGACAGATTATCCAGGTAGACTTTAAGTAACTGATGGCTTGCAAAATTATATTGAACTACTCAAAAATGGAGAGAAAAAGTACATAGCTTACCTATTTGTGGCATCGCCATGAGGCTGAACACCTGCTTATCGTTTGGACTTCTTGATACGCGGAAGAGTGCATTCTTGTTTGGTGAACCTTTGGAGCATTCGCAGGACCTGGAAAACAGGACAGGTGTCAACAAACTTTATACATATTTCCATAATCTATTCTCATTCATAAGAATACCATAGTGCATTTGATAAATGCCCTTCAGCACACACAGTAAACGCGTCATTGCCATGAGACAGGGCAGGCAACGGATCGTGAGTTTCGGCTGCGTGGTGCAGCTCGTCGTCTGCTGCTACACGGCACGGCTCGTCCCGTGCCAGTGTGGCACAGCACAGCACACCACTCACGGACTGCTGCTGCTGCCGACGGCGGCGTAAGCGAATCGCAGCAGTCGACATATCTGCGGGCAGTACTGTGCGGGCACTCCCGGCAGCCGAAACCAGTCGTCACTGAGCAGGTCGCTGGCTGCCACGAAGAGGCCTGTCTGTACCCGACCTGTGGCATGGCCGCGGGTCTCACGGAGTCAGTGTCGGTACTCAGGGCACAGGCTGAAGACACACCCGCCGCCCGGAGGCTAGACACACGTGATACTACCAACAGTTTCTTTAAGTCGCGCATCAGACTAGTCTAATGAGCGCCTGTCAGTGTCTGCAATAAGTCGGAAGCCGTTTATCTTGTGCGGCTGGCGCTGAAAGAAATACGTCTTGCCTCGAGAGGTATTATATAGAGTTTTTGTTCGCTAAGCAGGCCATTGTGCCATATGAACGTGTGATAGTTAAGAGATGCGAACAATTATATTTTAATTTTAACCCGCGCACTGCAGGGGGTATGCACCGAACACGAACTGCAGGGGGGAGGGGGGTGATTTCCGCCCCCCGTGAGATCTCGAAAATTCCGCTACGTAGTGACAAGCGAAAAACGGTATTTGATAGCTTGATACAAGTTCTATCGAAAGTATTTCCGTATTTTTTTTAAAGTCAGGTCAAAATTGAAGTCACCAGAGGTCATCAAAGGTCGAATTTTCCAGTTTTTCCTGTTTTAGGACTTTGCTCCACAAATTCCCATATATTTCTTGGAAAATATGATAGAAACAAACAAAAAAATATAAGCGGCAGCCAATTAAATTTTCAATCGACATGGAGTCCTCAAATTTGATCTCAAGTGAATATTTGAGGCTCCAGAGGTCAAAAAAGAAAAAGTTGATGTTTTTTTCAATATTGTTTATCGCTATTAACTTTTTACTTCTTAAAGATAACGGGAAAATGTTTACGCCATTGTTTTTATCTCGTCAAGGCGCTTTGATGATATACCTGGTGACCTTGTTAAGTCAACTTACAAATTTGACCTCAGGTCAAGGTCAAATGGTGACCCAAGTAGGACATATTGCATATGGGAAGACGTGTCTCGACGAGACAAACACATTGCTGTCTGTTTTACTTCTCTATCTGCATTATGTCGGGAGGTATTGACAAAAAAGTGATGGTGACCTCGGATGACCTCAAATGACCCTACAGGGGTCACTGAATAAAACTTACACTTGCATCATCAATAATACGCTATTATAACATGAGCCAGAAGTAATTGGACTAATACCATGCATATCCTTGAAATAGGAAGCATTTGTATATTTCCCCATTGACTTATTATGGGGAGGTTACGAAATTGACCTGACCTTAGGTCACCGATATCAAAATTCCGAGATGAATGAATTGTAAGTACTTATGCCCTCATTAACCTTACCTGAGATGACCCGAGGTTATTTTTTCCAAAGTGTGCGCATGTGATGTCCTAACAGGTGTGTCAACTGCGCGCCACCGTTTTTTTCGCTATCTGCGTAAAACTTGATGGGGCGGAAATCAACTCCCTGCAGTGCGCGGGTTAATGCTCCAAAGGCAAATATTATTGAGATAATGTTGTGACACATACCATTTGAAGCCTGGACGATAAGAAATCCTTTTGGTCCAAGATAAATTTTTGCCTTTCCTGAAAATTCCGATCATGCGTCACGAGCAAATACTCATACAAGCCTCTGTGTGAAAATGTCATCATTTGTTGGCATGTTTAAGTAAACCAGTCCGACATTCACAACTGGCATGAACCAACACATCAACAACATCGAAAATGTATTTGACCTGTAAAGGAAACAATATATCCTAGCGGCATAGTTCCATTCTAATTACAAACTAGTAATCATAATGAAGACTAAACTTTTCATGACGAACCTGAGGGCTTGAGTTGGTCAGATCTGCCAATGTAGAACAGGGCAATCTTTCCCGCCGCGAAGTATTTCAGGTTGCGGTGCTCTGGCTTAACAACTCTGACTGTGCTCTTGTCGTTGGAGCAACAACAGCCATAACTGAGGACAGTCCACAGGAACACCAACAATTATCATCACTGTAGGCTTCGAACCAGTCTTCAGCGGCCTTCAGCAGCCCATAGGCCAACGTGCAGTACATGCAAATACAAGCGCTTGTGTGCATACATAGAAAGGAGGTCCCGTATCAAATAGCGCACGGTTGAGGTGGCTGACAAAACATGCCACTTGGAGTGTCAGGCAATGTACGGAGTGGAAAATGAAATTCCAGCTGAATGACTGATGACATAATCTGTTGAACGACGTGTTGTGTTTAAAGTTTTACAGTGAATGTTGAGGCAAATACTTTGAAGACCACCTTACCGAATTATCGAATGAGTCAGAACTCACACTGTGAAGTAAGCATAGTTGAACTGGGCGCTGGCGCACTGTTTGTAACACGTGTCAGGAGACCTGGCAAAGCCGATGCGTAAGTAGTTTTTCGGCAGCGTCGTTACAGTCACGTGATGATACCAGTGTCCTGTAAACATAGACCATTGAAGTCATCAGCACACATCGGCAGCTGCATACATATTTTACACTCACGCACACGCACGCGCACGCGCACACGCACACGCACACGCACGCGCACGCGCACGCGCACGCGCACGCGCACGCGCACGCGCACGCACACGCACACGCACACGCACACGCACACGCACAGGCACAGGCACACGCACACGCACACGCACACGCACACGCACACGCACACGCACACGCACACGCACACGCACACGCACACGCACACGCACACGCACACGCACACGCACACGCACACGCACACGCACACGCACACGCACACGCACACGCACACGCACACGCACACGCACACGCACACGCACACGCACACGCACACGCACACGCACACGCACACGCACACGCACACGCACACGCACACGCACACGCACACGCACACGCACACGCACACGCACACGCACACGCACACGCACACGCACACGCACACGCACACGCACACGCACACGCACACGCACACGCACACGCACACGCACACGCACACGCACACGCACACGCACACGCACACGCACACGCACACGCACACGCACACGCACACGCACACGCACACACACACGCACACACACACGCACACACACACACACACACACACACACACACACACACACGCGCGCGCGCGCGCACACGCACACAACACTGCTCCACCGCAACTTAGTGCAGACGTCGCAAGCCTGCGACTCTACCTACAACCTTAACTGTGTTAAAGCCGCAGTCGACTATCACGAAGTTAGGGTTTACGAAGTTAGGAAGCGAAGACAAATAATCATATTGGCACATTTTACAAAAATGTAGAATACCAAAATGTAGAATGGCAGCAGCAATATGCCGGGCATCATGGCCGCCTCATGAACGCTGGCAGTAGCATGGCAATTCAGATCGGTGTCGCCCCCAAACTGAAGACGTATGGGAGAGCGGGGCTGAAAATGAGGTAGGTAGCCGGGCAAAACTGACACCGCGCTGTTTCTGTACGTTACAATTGGGCCCATTCAAATGATGGATTGAAAGTTGAGCCTCACCCAAAGTGGCCTGAAATGCAGTGCACTAGTCCTCTCTATGGAAAGCCATCTTAAAATAACAAGTGAGCAAAGCGCGCATATATTATTATTATTTTGTTAACCGGTTTTCAAAGGCGATTTATTCGAAGGACAATGATAATCATATATGTCAACTTGTTGTTTGTCAATGGTCGGCACATAAAGGCTCAAGTGAGCATTGACAGATTTCCAGGCCCAGGCCCAGTAATTCTTCTAGTACAATACATTTTGTCATAACAGTGCCCATGGGGCAAAATGGCTGGGGAAAAATGAGCACTTTTGGCAATACGGCCACAAAGTAGTCCGTTTTGCAAGATTCTGAGGCTGGCTAGCGAGTGATGATGTTTGAGTTAAAATTGGCTACAAGTATGGTCTTTTGGACCGTGATCACCACGTGGAGGCGTAGTAAAACGATTTTGGGTTCCCGTCCTGCGAATCCCGCCTAGTTGCGTATTTGTTGTCCTTTCGCATCCCAAGGAAACGCAGATGTAGCCATTTATTGTCGGAGCTTGATAATTGAGGACCAAAAATTCAAGGTGTCCCTAGAAATCAGCCAAATCAGCCAAACATGCATAGTGATGATCATCGAACTATCGCTTCTACCAGAGATGGCCAATTGAACAGCATTCAACATCCATGAGTTGCTGATTTTGTGGGGCATACGATCAGCATTAAAGAAAATAAATATAATGTCCGTTTTGCCCCGCTCTCCCGTAATTATAAAATCAAATCACTTGAGAAAAGTGAAAAAGACACGCAAAAACTATTTTGAGGTGTTCCAAGACAACACAAACAGAAATCCCAAACAAACTGCATAACTAGTAGAGGTTGATTTTCCATTGGGTCTGCAGAACAGGAATATTTGTATCTTTGCACTCCGTTTAATTGCAAATATAAAAAGATTTAATGGACGTTCAACGAAAAAGTGAAATAATGTGTTATCTCTCTGATCCCTCTGATATCCCTCTGAGATGCAATATAAAGTCAAGTGAGTTCCGACGAAAAATCAAGTACTGAACTGAACTAGACTGAATCAACCTCTTCTTAGATATATAATTCTTCATGTCTCCCTCGTGGAAGATAGGAAATCTTTTCCGCGCGTGTTCCTGAAAAACCTCGCTCCTTCGTCGCTCGGTTTTTCAGTCACACACTGATATCCTTCTTTTCCACTCGGTGCCATCAAAATCCTCTATATCTTCATATTTGAAGTTCATCTTTAACATCTGTATGCTGCAAAAATAGTATTATATTTGCATCCTGCAGGGTGCGAAGATACAGCTCGAGATTTGAGTTTATTTTCATGTTGTCAAATATGAAGATATGAAATCGTTCGAGTTCTCTCGGGCAGATACAAATATATTGCTACATGAGCGCCAGAGCAAAACAAAACTAGTGCCCTCGGCACTCGGTTTTTGGTGGTCACTCAATCAGCAAAGATATTATTATCTTCCCTGGAAAACTCGAAAGATTCTATATATCCTGCTTCTGTTTCCTGGAAGCTACCGGAAAAAGGCGATGCCGGCGGCAGCGCATTTTTAGAAACATGCTTCATCGCAAACCACGACGTTCGGGTCTTCACGAAATAACCTACTTTAACCCATCGTGCAGAAACTTTGAATTAGGACCTAGTGAAAAATGTGCACCCTTGCATATCCAGTAGTTGTGATTTGTGACAATAACTGAGTGACTTACGGTTCTGCATGGCGAGCTTGTAAGCGGATATGGCTGGCGTTCTGTACAGCAGCGCCGAGTTGGTGGCTGCGAAACATAATGCAATGTGTGAGCGATTCCTTCTGTAGTCAGACTCAGTACCAAACTATGCCGGTATTCAGAATGGTATATGCGCACCAGGCATGGAGTGCATTATTAATAGATCTCCGGACAATGCTAGTGCCCACATAGCCCCACGTATATCGCTTTATATATTCCATTCAATGTATATCGCTTTGACTTATTGCATGCAATGTATATCGCTTTGGCTTATTGCATGCAATGTATATCGCTTTGGCTTATTGCATGCAATGTATATCGCTTTGGCTTATTCCATGCAATGCATATCGCTTTGGCTTATTGCATGCAATACACCAAAGCGATATACGGCGAATTCTACAAAGATAAATAAAAACAAAACAAAACAAAACAATAGTCTTATCAATACATCAATCAATTAACCATCTATGAAATAAAATATTCCATTACGATCTGAAAGTAAGTAGTACACGTAAAATGTTGCCATTTTACGTGTACCTGCTATTAGTTTGGCTCGCTTCTGACATACGTTGACGGCTTGACGGCTTGAGCGTGATTGAAAACTAACTCGTTATATTCCTAAGATTTACATAATAATCGTTACAACAGGAACACATCAAACATCACTGAACTTTAACGAACCTTTCATTTGTTTTTGTTGCATGCGACGCATACTGATAACTTGTATGTCCCCTTTCTTCACCATGTCGGTTCTGTCGTTTCCCTCGATATTGTGCAGTTCCGAAGTACACTTGCACCAGCCCCTGTGCAAATCGCATCAGCATGGTTATATTCGGTTTCTTACAGTGCAATATCATACAAAGAACATGGCTTTGGCTTATTACATGCAATAAGCCAAAGCGATATACGGCGAACTATACACAAGATAAACAAAAACAAAACAAAACTAAAGTACATTTAGAATATCTCTGATTTTTTTTAATATCAGTTACCTAAGGTTAGGTCAATTTCGTGACCTGCTTATTATAAGCCAATGGGCAATACTATAATAGAATACAAATGCATTATATTCAGACTGCAGAGAATAAGTATTATATGAGGCCAATTATTTCAGAATCACATGTTATTTTAGCTCATCTTTGATGACCCAAGTTCGATTGTTGCTCAGTAACCTCTGCAAGGTGATGTGACGTCATCTGAGGTCACCATCACTTTTTTGCTAACAACTCTTGACACAATAAAGGTTCGAAAAACACCACTGTGTTTGTCTCGTCGAGACGCGTCTCCCGTATGTAATATGGCCTACAAGGATGACCAAATGACCTTGCCCTGGGTCAAATTTTTGACTTTACCCAATCCGGTCATCGTGCTTATGACTCGAAGGGACTTGACAAACACGCGACTAACATGATAGCGTTAAAATTATTGTCCTATCTTCATTAGTTAAAAACTTATTCACGAGAAACTTGTTGAAAGAAAATGCGAGCGTGACCTACCCAGTGACGATTGCATTTTTCGAGAGCTTTCGATTGTCTTTTCCGTTTGTTCCTTACTATCATGGTTCCCGATATATTTTGGAGTTCGGGAACAATGTCCTAAACTTGGAAAATTTGACCTTCGATGACCTCTGGTGACCTCAATGTTGAACTGAGCAAAAACAAATAACCGAAGTGGCTTCAATTGGTCTCTGTTCAGGGCTTTTCACCGTTTCTTCCCGTGACTTCCTAGCCTTTTTCAGTTGTCGAAATATTGGGGGTCATTTTGACTCCGCAAGGCGAAGTTGTCTCGGAAGTCCACCAGAGCGCGGGTTAAAAAGCATCATGAAACTCATTACAGATGTCTATATATTCAGTATTACTTAGTATCAGGGTCGTGTACAGGATGTAACATAGGAGGGGGCCAATACGGCTCAAGGGGCCACCGATGTGATCAGTGGAGGAGTCTATATGTATGACATGAGTAAGGTGTTATAACGGCAGCCTGTCTGTCTGATGATACCATTTATCACAGACACACTCAACACACACACACACTCAACACACACACACACACACACACACACACACACACACACACACACACACACACACACACACACACACACACACACGCACCACGCAGCACGCACACGCACGCACGCAGCACGCACGCACGCACGCACGCACGAAGCTCGCACGCACGCACGCACGCACGCACGCACGCACGCACGCACGCACGCACGCACGGCAGCGCGGACGGACGGACGACGGACGGACGGACGGACGACGGACGGACGGACGACGGACGACGGACGGACGGACGGACGACGGACGACGACGGACGGACGGACGGACGGACGGACGACGGACGGACGGGACGGACGGACGGGACGGGGACGGGGACGGACGACGGACGGACGGACGGACGGACGGACGGACGACGGACGGACGGACGGAGAGGACGGACGGACGGGACGGACGGACGGACGGACGGACTGACGGACGGACGGACGGACGGACGCGGACGGACGGAGTCGACGGACGGAACGGACGGACGGACGACGGACGGACGGACGGACGACGAACGGGACGGACGGACGGAACGGACCGAGACGAGGACGGACGGACGGACGGACGGACGGGACGGACGGACGGACGGACGGACGGACGGACGGACGGACGGACGGACGACGGACGGACGGACGGACGACGGACGGACGGACGGACGGACGGACGCGGACGGACGGACGGACGGACGGACGGACGGACCGTCGGACGGACGACGGACGGAGACGACGGACTGGACGTAGGTAGGTAGTAGGAAGGTAGGTAGAGGTCGTAGGAGGTATAGGTTAGGTAGGTAGCGAGGTGTATGTAGGTAGGTAGGTATGTAGTATAGTGTAGGTAGTTAGGTAGTAGGTAGGTAGGGTAGGTAAGGTAGGTGTTAGGTAGTTAGGTAGGTAGAGGTAGGTAGGTAGGTTAGTTGAGTAGGTAGGTTGTAGGTAGGTAGGTAGGTTAGGTAGTTAGGTAGGTAGGTAGGTAGGTAGGTAGAGGTAAGGTAGGTAGGTAGGTAGGTAGGTATGTAGGTAGTAGGTAGGTAGTTTAGGTAGGTAGGTAGGTAGGTAGGTAGGTAGGTAGGTAGGTAGGTAGGTAGGTAGGTATGTAGGTTAGGTGGTAGGTAGGGTTAGGTAGGTTGTAGGTATGGTTGGTAGGTAGAGTAGGTAGGTAGGTAGTGTAGGTAGGTAGTTGTAGAGTAGGTAGGTAGGTTGTAGGTAGGATTGGGTAGGTGGTAGTGTAGGTAGTGTAGGTAGGTATGGTTAGGTATTAGTATGTTATGTATGTGGTTATTGGTATGTAGTTGTATGTTTGTATGTATGTATGTATGTTGTTATGTAGGTATGTATGTTTGTAGTATGTATGTAGGTATGTATGTATTTATGTATGTATGTATGATGCAGTATAGTATGTTGCTTAGCTACTGTATTGTTTAATGTAAGATGCATGCTATGCATGCATAATGATATATATGTATATTATAATAATATATATATATATACTATATATCTAATAACATTATATACTTATATATAATATAATATATACATATATCATAAATACATATACTTATACATATACATATACATATACAATACAATAATCATACAAATTACATAATACTATAACATATACATAATACACAATATACATAATACAATTACATATACATATACATATAACATATACATATACATTAACATTACATATACTAATTACATATAACATTAAATATACAT